>BLSH010202041.1:376900-387335 GCA_018402905.1 Glandirana rugosa
TCACGACGGTTAGTCACCGCGGATAGTCACGGTTAGTCACCGAGGATAGTCACAGATAGTCACGACGGATAGTCACGGGTACTCACGACGGTTAGTCACGAGTAGTCACGACGGTTAGTCACGGGTAGTCACGTGACTCACGTCCCTACCCCTCTACTTGAGTCGTCGGTCCGTGTAACGAGTACCGCCCCGTGTTGACTTTAGACAACTACAAATAATTAAGGTGTACGGTTAGAAATCATATTATCCATTAGTTGTGTGATGATGTCAGTCCAGGTATTTATAACCCCGTAGCTGTGTTAAGATTACCCTCAAATTAAAGCTGAAAGTCTGCAGTTAAAGCACATCTTGCTTGTTTCATTTCAAATCCATTGTGGTGGTGTATAGAGCCAAAAAGATTAGAATTGTGTCGATGCCCCAATATTTATGGACCTGACTGTAGTAGTGTGTTGATTACCTATTATACTAAAGATTGGCATGTGGAATTAATAAACATCAACAGATTTCAGTTGTGCCCCGCCATGAGCAATGTGCCTGGCTGCTGAGTTCATCTCCCCATCCCTGCACTCAGTGCACTGATGGGCACTGATTGGCAGCACTGATGAGCACTGATTGGCAGCACTCATGGGCACTGATAGGCAGCACTGATAGACACTGATAGGAGCCACTGATTGGCACTGATAGGCGCCACTGATTGGCAGCACTGATGGCCACTGATTGGCAGCACTGATGGCCACTGATAGGTGGCACTGGTTGACAGCACTGATTGACACTGTTTGGCAGCACTGATGGACACTTATAGGCACTGTTTGGTGGCACTGATAAGCAGCACTGATTGGTACTAATAGAAAGCACTGATTGGCAGCACTGGTGAGCACTGATGGGCACTGATAGGCAGCACTCATGGGCATTGATAGGCAGCACTGACGGACACTGATTGTCAGCACTGATTGGCAGCATTGATGAGCAGTGATAGGAGCCGCTGAGTGGCACTGATAGGCAACAGTGATTGGCAGCACTGATGGCCACTGATTGACAGCACTGATGGGTGGCACTGATAGGCAGCACTAAAGGGTCCTGATTGGCAGCACTAATGGCACTGATTGGTACTGATAGGCAGGACTGATTGGCACTGATAGGCAGCACTGATTGGCCGCATTTAGTGGCACTGATTGGCAGCACTGATGGACGCAAATTGGCAGCACTGATGAGCACATTAAGGCAGCACTGATGGGCACTGATAGGCAGCACTGCTGGGCACTGAATGGTGGCACTGATGTTCATTGATAGGCAGCATTTATGGGTACTGATTGGCAGCACTGGTGGACACTGATAGGTGGCACTGATAGGCAGCACTGCTGGGCACTGATTGGCTTTTATAGGCAGCAGTGATGGGCCCTGATTGGCACTGATAGATGGCACTAATTGGCAGCACTTATTGGCACTGATAAGCAACACTGATGGACACTGATAGGCAGCACGGATTGGCACTGAGATGTGGCACTGATTGGAAGCACTGATTGACAGCACTGATGGGCACTGATAGGTGGCATTGGTTTGCACTGATAGGCGGCACTAATTGGCACTGATTGACAGCACTGATGGGCACTGATAGGCAGTACTGATTGGCACTGACAGGTGGCATTGCCTGGCAGAACTGATTGGCACTTATAGGCAGCACTGATGGGCACTGGTTGGCACTGATAGGCAGCACTGATGGCCACTGATTGGCACGGATAGGCAGCACTAATGGCCACGGACAGGTGGCACTGATTGAGAGCACTGATTGGCACTCATAGGCAACACTGATGGGCACTGATAGGTGGCACTCATTGGCAGCACTGCTGGGCACTCATATGTGGCATTGGTTGGCACTGATAGGCATCACTGATTGGCACTGATAGATGGCACTGATTGGCACTCATAGGCAGCACTGATGTGCACTGATGGGCACTGACAGGTGGCACTGAATGGCACTGAAAGCCACTGACAGGTGGCACTGATTGGCACTGACAGATGGCACTGATTTTCACTGAAAGGCACTGACAGGTGCCCCTGATTGGCACTGAAAGGCACTGACAGGTGGCACTGAGTGGTGCTACTGACAGGTGGCACTGATTGGCACTGACAGGTGGCACTGATGGGCACTGACTGGCATTGCTAGGCAGCATCGATGGGCTCTGATTGGCACTGATAGGTGGCACTGATTGGTAGCACTTATTGGCACTGATAGGCGACACTGATGGACACTGATAGGCAGCACTGATTGGCATTGAGAGGTGGCACTGATTGGAAGCACTGATAGGTGGCACTGATTGGAAGCACTGATTGACAGCACTGATGGGCACTGATAGGTGGCATTGGTTTGCACTGATAGGTGGCACTAATTGGCACTGATTGACAGCACCATTGGGCACTGATAGGCAGTACTGATTGGCACCGACAGGTGACATTGACTGGCAGAACTGATTGGCACTTATAGGCAGCACAGACGGGCGCTGTTTGGCACTGATAGGCAGCACTGATGGCCACTGATTGGCACTGATAGGCAGCACTGATGGCCACTGACATGTGGCACTGAGTAAGAGCACTGATTGGCACTCGTAGGCAACACTGATGGGCACTGATGGGTGGCACAGATAGGTGGCACTGATTGGCAGCACTGATGGGCACTCATAGGTAGCATTGGTTAGCATTGATAGACAGTAGGTGGCAGTGATTGGCAGCACTAATTGTCACTCATAGGTGGCATTGGTTGGCATTGATAGGCATCACTGATGTGCACTGATAGATGTCACTGATTGGCACGCATATGCAGCACTGATGTGCACTGATAGGCAGCACTGATGGGCACTGACAGGTGGCACTGATTAGCACTGATGGGCACTGACAAATGGCACTGATTTTCACTGAAAGGCACTGACAAGTGCCTATGATTGGCACTGATAGGTGGCACTGATTGGCACTGACAGGTGGCACTGATTGGCACTGATAGGCAGCACTAATGGGCACTGACAGAGGTGAAGGGGAGTTTAACATTGAGTAGATTGTGAGGCTTGCCAGAGCAGCTGAGTCTGTAAAACTGTCATGTAATGTAACAGCTTGCAGGGAGAGAGATCCCCTGTCAAAAGTCAGCAGTGATTTTGGGGATTAGCGGGGCCAAGCAGCTATCAAACACCAACCAATGATTGGACTGCTGAAGAAAGGGGGTGGAGCCACATGCACGTAGCGGCCCGCCCAGACCCCATACCATTGGCTGGTGTTTGACAGCTTGTTTGGTCCTGCCAACCCCCAACATCACCGCAGACTTTTGACAGGTGATCTCTCTCCCTGCAAGCTCTTACATTACATGACAGTTCCACAGACTCTGCAGCTCTGGAAACCCTCACGATCTACTCAATGTTTCACAGGCAGCATACCCCCTCTCTTCAGATGCAGCATTTCACAGCAGCCCAGGGGAGACAGCTAGCATGCAGTTACACTAACACGATCGGGATGATTAGGGTGTGCCCAGGCACACCCGGAACACCCTGTGCACACGCCTATGATTATTATAATACAGGATTTATATAGCGCAAATAGTTTGTGCAGCGCTTTACAATATAAAGGGAGACAATACAGCAACAATACAATTCAATACAAGAGTAGAGTTGAGCGAACCCGGACATTTGAAAAAAAGTTCGGGTTCGGATATTTGATCACGCATGTTGAATAGCTGCAGGGCAGCCAATCAACAAGCGTTTCACTGGTTTGCCCTTAGAAGCCATCACGGCCATGCCTACTAATGGCATGGCTGTGATTGGCCAGTGCATCATCTGACCCAGCCTCTTTATAGGCTGGAGTCACTTAGTGCTGCATGTCACATGCTCTCTGGGTAGTGTAGGGAGAGGATGCTGCCGGTATGTGAGGGACAGATTGCAGATATAATAACATCTCATCCTGCATTACAGAACGATCTGATTGTGGACTAGGTAGAGATTACTACTACTACTGCTTTTAGGGACAGAATGCAGATCTAATAACATCTCATCCTGCATTACAGAACGATCTGACTGGACTAGGTAGAGTCTACTGCTTAGAGCGGCAGATTATTGTTCTAAAATCATCTTCTAGTTCTATAGGGTCAGGTTCCTGCTGTTGCTGTAAGGGACAGATTATTGTTCTAAAATCATCGCCTACTCCTATAGGGTCAGGTTCCTGCTGTTGCTGTAAGGGACAGATTATTGTTCTAAAATCATTTTACTTCCTTTTGCAGCCCTCTATCACTTTCCAGGACTTTTTTACAATAATTTTTGTGCCGAAAAGTTCGGGTCCCCATTGAATTCAGTGGGGTTCGGAGTAAAGTTCGGATCAAGTTCGGTACCGAACCCGGACTTTTTCCCGAAGTTAGGCCGAACCCACCGAACCCGAACATCCAGGTGTTATCTCAACTCTATACAAGAGGGTTAGCAGTGCTTTAATTGAAGCATCAAAACCTTTGTGGTTCTCTCTTCTTTCTTTATTCGAAGATGTATGGACTATTCAACTGTGGGTGTAGGACAGCTGGACAAGCAAGCGCAACACTCCTACTAAATTTAAAAAATAAAATTGTATTGAGTTTATATTGTAAAAAAGGCCATAATGAAGGAACATAAGCCAATGTATGCAGTCAATGAAAGAATGTATCAAAAGAAGCAAACGAAAATGGCTGATTAGAATCAAAAACTGAGATTCCTCTGGGTACTGGAGTACAGGTGGGTGTATAGGTGTGCAATGGAGTACATGGGTACTTGGGAAGGACTGAGCCACAAGAGGAAGGTGACACAGGCAGGTAGCCTCCCTGGCCATATTCCTGAGTGTGGCTCAGGGTGAATTTCCATTACAAATAGCGGTAACCCTGAGCCACACTCGGGATCGCACCGCAAGACCCAGGCAGTGTTACTTACCTTGTCCCCTGGATCCAGCGATGTCCCCCCCGCTGTGTCCGCGGGCTGCGTCTTCTGCCTGATGCCTCTGTGTGCCGGCTTCTTTCCCTGCGAGTGTCGCGTCACATGGGGCGGAGCCTGGTGGCAAATTCAAAAAGTGACACACATAGTAAACATACAGTACACTGTAGTGTGTAAGATTACATTACGGTATCAAATCATTACACATCCCCTTTTTCCCTAGTGCTTTGCCCAGTGCCCTGCATGCACTTTTATATTATATATGCCATTCTTTCTGCCTGGAAACTTGAGAATGTCCATGGCTTCCAAAAAGCGTCCCTTTACGTCAAAAGCGTTTTTTGATCAGCTAGAAAACAGCGATAGTAAATAATACTGATTCGTGGGGAAATTTATTATCAGACATTCAAAGTGACGACAGTGACAATTCTGCAACTGAGCAAATTTCAGTGTTTTTGACTAGATTACATTATTGAATACATTTTATTATTGTTATTATATTATTATTTTTGATAATTATTTATAGTTATTATAAAAAAAAAATAATATATATTATAATTTATGATTTTGTTATTTCAAACGTTATCATAGCCGGCATGTCTACTAGACTCTTTTCTTAATTGAGTTATTCCTAAGAATTACAAGCCTACAATATAAAATGCCAAATTTTCATGCGAAAAAATGTACCGCATTGAGATTCAAAAATCTAAAATAATCATACCGCCAGGGAGGTTAATGAGTGTGAGTCTTGAAGATAGCAGACAGCACAGTGTAGAGTGGACAATGGAAGAGAACAAGAGTCCTGAAGAAAGCAATCAGTCTAATGGAGTGTGGATGCAGGCTAAAGCCAGCCACACAAGCATCAAAGTTTGGCCAGTTTAGCAGGAACTGGCCAAATTGGGATCCATGATTGGGCTAGCTGATTGTACACAAGCCTGTCTATTTTTTCCAAAGGAACAGGGCCGCCAGCTATAACAGGCACTGTTCATTGTTTTCTACAGGCAGGGAAGGCTCCCCATCAGCAGGACACAATAGCTCACCGGTTCATTTTTATGGTTCAACCTGCCGGTTGAAAAAAAAAATTAAATGTGTATGACCAGCCTAAGGAGAATGTGTTGCGTGGGTCAGATCTCACTGACCACATAATCACTGTTCACATAATTCACTGCTGATGACAGAATCCTCCAGCAGTGAAACTGGATGTTTCAGTCTGGCTTCATACTACAAAAGATCATACATAGAGGAGTTCTTGCAATAATCAATAAATCTATTTAGGTATTTTGAAAACACCAAATACAAAAATATCTGCTATATGAATGTATACTGTACTTTTGTGGCAGTGATGTGGTTAAAAAAAGTAAAGCATTTTTGGAAAACATTAAGGTGGAACTGTTGAATTTGTTGCATGTAGTTTTACATCTTTAAGAAGGCTACAGCTTTCTTCTGTTTAAAGAAATCATTAACGGTTTGTCAACACACAGGAGTCTCAGATTAACACAGGGTCATAGTCAGGATTCCTTGGAGTTGATGCAATATTACAGTATGTTTACACATAAGCCATTTATAGTTGAGATAGCTATACTTGAATGTTTAAAATATTAATACACTGAGATACACTTAAAGGTGGAATTCCGGCAAACCGTTTGTGCAATATGACAGCTGATTTTCTCTTTGTAGTAGATCACATGATCTGAATGTAAAGCCACCTGATTACTTGTACACGTTGGCAAGCGGCTCCTCTATGTGCCAAAGACTGCTAGAGTTAATTTTGAACTAAAAAGTGGTGGGCAGTCAGTGAACTATCATAGACAAATTAACCTGGATGCGCTCAACTCTGGGCATGATCAGGTTCACAGGCTCAGTATCTATGTACATTGGTGTGCGTAGCCTAATGCATTAGGGTGTGCACCCTAAAGCTCAAACACACGTGTGACTATATATATACAGTATGACCCCGGCACATTGGAATCCCTGCCGGCACAGTGAAAGAGAAGTGTGTCAGGACCTCAGACTGGACCGAAGGTTTACCTTCCAACAAGACAATGACCCTAAGCACACAGCTAAAATAAGGAAGGAGTGGCTTCACAACAACTCCGTGACTGTTCTTGAATGGCCCAGCCAGAGCCCAGACTTAAACCCAATTGAGCATCTCTGGAGAGACCTAAAAATGGCTGTCCACCAATGTTTACCATCCAACCAGACAGGACTGGAGAGGATCTGCAAGGAGGAGTGGCAGAGGATCCCCAAATCCAGGTGTGAATAACTTGTTGCATCTTTCCCAAAAAGACTCATGGCTGTATTAGATCAAAAGGGTGCTTCTACTAAATACTGAGCAAAGGGTCTGAATACTTTGGACCATGTGATATTTCAGTTTTTCTTTTTTAATAAATCTGCAAAAAAAAAATAAATATATATATAATAGAGGAAAAAGAGAAGTACCTTCTCTACAAATACAATGGATTGCCTCTCTCCCAAATATCACCCTATCTTGTTGCCCAATTTAAATACATTGAAATTATAACCACCAACCCTGTCACTATCAGCAGCTTTCCTATGGTCGTTATCTCGTTGTCCCCCCTGCACTAAGTTATGTTTTGCTCTATCTAACCCTTTTCCCTCCCCCCCCCCCTCCCCAACACAAAAAAAAAAAAAATTGTGTCTCTTCTCTCCTTCCATCTCACCTCCCCTGGCTCACACACCCCGCATCATGTCACCTCCCTTCCATTCCTCCACACTTCTCTTCTTTCTTTATAGCGGATGAATGTGCTCCAAGTGGTGACATACAAGTCTGCCTGTTCCTTCCCCAATAATGTTAACTCTTCCATTTCCTGGATCTCGGATATCTTGTCTAACCATAGGGATTTAGTCGGCGCCACATCCCTCTTCCAAATGCCAGTATGCATGCTTTTGCAGCTATTAATAAATGTTTTAGTAGTGAGTTTTTATAGTTTTTATTAGATATTGGTGTGTCATGTAATAGGTATGCTGGCGGCTTCATCTCAAGGGATATCCCTGTCAATTCATCTACCACCTCATTTACCATCTCCCAGAACCCTTTCAGTTTCAAGCAGTCCCAGAAGATATGTATTAGGGTGCCCTCTGATTCTTGGCAATGCCAACATTTGTCCGAGATCTGGGGAAACCTCTTATGTAGAACTGCAGGCGTCTGATACCACCTTGTGAGTAGTTTATACCCCCACTCCTGGTATCTGTTAGCCACTGAAGCCTTGTGGGCGAATGTTAGAATTCTATTTTTTGCCTTTGCGTGAACCTGGTATCCAAATCCATTTCCCAATGAGTGAGAAATGGAAGATTTTGTGGGGCCGTGGCCGATATCAACAAAGCATACAAGAACGACAAAAGGTGTCTCGCTGGTTCCCCCGAAATACAAGCTTGTTCCAATGTTGTCAGAGGTCTCAATTCCGCATCCGACCCACAAACTTCCCTGATGAAGGTGCTTAACTGAGCACAGTGGAGAAAATCTAATCTGTCCTGAATCTCTCTTCTACAGCTGGCGTTCGTCATTGGTCTGTTGTCTTGGCTAAAATGTATAAGGCGAAAAATGCCTTGCCTCCTCAAAGCTTCAAACTGGCTATCTTTACTGCCAGCTTGAAAGGCTGGATTACCTACAATTGGGATGAGGGGGCTGGACGAGGGGGACAAATTTGTGTATTTAAAAAGTGGCCTAACTACTTTAAGTGTTGCCCCTATCAAAGGGTGATGCCTCGCCTCGTCTGGTATATCCTCCTTTGCCAACCAAGGTAAACCTGACAGTGGGAGGCCCACTGTTGCCTCTTCTAACTGTACCCATTGTTTAGGGTTTTTCGTTTGAGCACACCATTCCATTACTCTGGTTAGGTGGACTGCCTCACAATATTTTATTGGATCGGGGAAACCAATCCTGCCTTTTGGTTTTGGAAGTGACAGAATAGCTCTGCTCACCCGCGCTGATTTACCTGCCCAGATAAATTTAGAAAATCTTACCCTTAAGTCCTTTAAAAAACGCATTGGCAAAGATTGCAGGAGATAGATCAGACGAGGCATTATATTCATTTTAACAGCGTTTGGACCGACCAAACCAGATGAGAATCTCTTTATCCCATTTAATAAAGTCAGTTTTGAATTGTTGAAGCAGTGGGGCAAAGTTAAGTTCAAAAATTTTACTTGTCTTTATAGGGATTTTAGTTCCTAAATACTGAATGAGAGTTTGACCATTTACAACTACAGATCTCACTTATTTGCTGTTTCATTTTGGATACTATATTTATTCCTAACACCTCAGATTTTGCGTAGTTCCCCTTATAGTTGGATAAATCACTATATTTAATGAGTTCACTCTGTAGTGAGATTATAGATTTTTTTGGGTTGGACAAAGAAAAGATCAAATCATCCGCATACGCAGCTACCTTATGCTCCAGACCTTTGGTCATTATTCCACTTATCTCTTGGCTTGCCTGCACTGTACATAGAAAGGGCTCCAGCGCAAGGAAGAAAATGAGGGGAGACAATGGCAAACTTGGCGCATGCCGTTCCGAATGGTAAAGTCTTCTGAGAAACTACCGTTCACCCTTACTCTGGCCGATGGTACCGAATATAATGCCAATATCCAACGCCCCCATCCCTCCACAGAGAAACCAATATGTTCTAAAGTAGCTTTTATAAAGACCAAATCCACTCTGTCAAATGCTTTTTCCGCAACAGCGGAAAAAAGCACTAGAGGCAAATTTCTGCTGGACGCAAAGTGGATTGCGTTAAGAACTCTTTATACATTTTCTTTCCCCTCTCTCCTTCAGAGGAACCCCACCTGATCCAGGTGGACCAATGATGTCATGTATTTGTGCAGCCTTTCGGCCAAAACTTTAGTAAAGATTTTCAGATCTATATTTAATAAGTAGAGTTGAGTGAACTTCTAGAAGTCCGGGTTCTGCTGGTTCGGCCGAACTTCGGGACAAAGTCCGGGTTCGGGTCCGGACAGAACCCGAACTTTGTCCCGGACCCCGAACCCCATTGAAATCAATGGGGACCCAAACTTTTAGGCACAAAAATGGCTGTAAAATAGTCCTGGAAAGTCCTAGAGGTCTGCAAAAGTAAGGAAATGGGGGTAAGGGTGGGACAAGTGCCCTACAAAGAAATGGGGACAGGGAAATAACTAAAAGCATTTTAAAAAAAATAATAACCTAAAAAAAGCAAAAATGGAGGTGGATGTGGACCATCTTCAAACTGGGTCTGAAAAGTAATAATTAACGGTAGAAGCCATATAACTGTTCTAAAATCATCTTCAAACTGTGTCAAAAAAGTATAAATAAGCCGGGAGAACCCATATCACTGTTCTGCAAACATCTGGAAAATGTGTGTGTCACTTTAAATAAAACCGGGACTAACTGAACTACTGCTGTCCAAACATCTGGAAAGTCTGCGTGTCACTTTAAATAAAATCGGGATTAACTGAACTACTGTTCTGCAAACATCTGGAAAGTCTGTGTGTCACTTTAAATAAAACCGGGACTAACTGA
>BLSH010202041.1:437724-450517 GCA_018402905.1 Glandirana rugosa
GACCTTTCTTCCTGCTGCCTGGGTCATTACAGGCAGCAATATGGTCAGCACAGCCAAAGTATTGGTCCAGGCAGCAGGAAGAAAGGTCCATAAAGTCCTGGGTCATTACAGGCAGCGATATGGTCAGCGCAGCCAAAGTATTGGTCCAGGCAGCAGGAAGGGCCATCAAGCTTAGGGCCAGGGGGACAGTGGTAGAGGCTTCTCCCACCCAAACGCTTTGAAGCCTCCGGGAAACCAGACCCTGTTCTAGAACACAGAAAACCAAACACTGGTTTTCTATACTCCGAACGCTTTCTGGAGCCCCTCACATATGTGAGACCCCTGTGTACTAATGTATAAGGGCAAAAGATCAGTCCAAGTGGCAGGCAAAAACATGGTCAATCAACAGGCGGAGGTCATACACGTGGAAGTCAGAAACGTGGTTTGAAATGGCAGGCAAAGACATCATTGGTAAACATGCCAGGGTCAGTTAACGTTGAGGTCAGAAACATGGTTTGAAACGGCAGGCAAAGACATTGTCAGTAAACAGGCCAGGGTCAGTTAACGTTGAGGTCAGAAACATGGTTTAAAATGGCAGGCAAAGACATTGTCGGTAAACAGGCCAGGGTCAGTTAACGTGGTAGCAAGCAAATGATCCACACAGGTTTTTGAAACGGGAAATGGCAGTCTAAAGTCTATATTGGGAACTAATATGTGATGTGGGTATCATACTCTGAACCAAAATCGTTTGATGAGAGCTCCCCGCTGCTCTCATCATCCGACATGGCAAGAATTTCATACGCCTCCTCAGGGGTATATCCTCTTTGAGACATGATAGTGGGCCTGGTGAATATACTGATGGCAGTACTGATGGGTGGCGGTATTGGTGGTGGACCTGCATTTAGTAATACCGGTGGCTGTACTGGTGGCTGGCCTGTGTGGCGGTACCAATGGCGGTACTGGTGGCTGAACTGGTGATACGGGTGGCTGCACTGGTAGCGGATTTGTTTAGTGGTACCGGTGGCGGTACTGGGGGCTGGCCTGTGTGGTGATATTGATGGCTGTTCTGGTAGCAGATCTTTTTAGTGGTACCGGTGGCGGTACTGGTGGCTGGCCTGTGTGGTGGTACCGTTGGCGGTACTGGTGGCGGATCTGGTGATACTGTTTATGGCTTTTTAGTGGTACTGGTGGCTGGCCTGTGTGGTGATACAGATGGCTGTTCTAATAGCGGATTCTGTTTAGTGGTAACGGTGGCGGTACTGGTGGCTGGCCTGTGTGGCGGCACCGGTGGTGACAGATGGGCTGTGTGACAGATGGGCTGTTGACAGATGGGCTGTGTGACAGATGGGCTGTTGACAGATGGGCTGTTGACAGATCCACTGGTACTGGTGACAGGTCCTCTTTATTGGGGGGGGGTGTTGTGTTGTGCACAGTAAGTACTGACTGACAAGACAATGAAAAAACTCACTGATCCCTGCTCTGCTCTCTCCTCACACCATCGGTGTGTGAGGAGAAAAAGCAGGGATCAGACAGTTAGTTACTATTGTTTATATTTGTGACCGGCTGTGACTGGACACAGCCGGGCACATGGTAAAGCATGCTAGCCGCGCTAGCGGCTTATCCTGAGGATGTCAATAGACGTCCAGTCAGGATAATGAACCCCCCGCCCGGACGTCATTTCTCTATGCGCCGGGCGGGAAGTGGTTAAACGTCTTACCCGGTGGTATCGAACACCTACCACACTTCAACACTTTAATCCCAACATCTCTAACCTTTGCTAGAGATGTAAACAAAGTTTAGGCAGCCTCCTACATATCTGGTGGCAATGCACAGGAATTGCTCCCTTTTGGGGAAAAATACACTCGCAAATCAATCTTATAACATCCCAAAACTTACAACTAAAGCCCGAACAATTCCTACTCCACATACAACAAACAAGTTCTAGTACTTATCGCAAATCGCTTACCATCAATTTGATCAACGCAGCCAAACTTTGTATACCGAGATTCTGGGGAACCTCCAGTGTACCCTCCCTACAGGATTGGTACAAACAGATTGATAAAATTGCGGCAATGGAAGAACTAATCGCCATATCCAATGACACCCCTGCAAAACATGCCAAAACCTGGGCAAAATGGTACAGGTTTAAACTCTCAAATGAATACCTGACAAGTAACAACCCTAATTAATACAACATAATCTCTCATAAACAAATGTTTTGCCAGCTTACAGAGCTTATCTGTCGACATCACCAACTAGCAGGTAATCTTACCCAGCTTCACCACAACATACTCAATTCAACCATTTTCCAGTGCTCCTTTTCTGTCGCTGCTTATAGTCGCTTCGCGATCGGTAAATGGTTAAAAAAATTTAAAAAAGTGTTCCCAGTTGTAATCCACGTCAGTCACGTGTGTGATGACCCATAAAAAACAAAGAAAAAATTAAACCGCTCCTCCCTGATGGGAGGGCTCCCGCCGTCTGATCTCTTTTTGCTTTGACAGTTTATTTATAGTCAAGGGCGGGGCCACCCGGTGATGTAACTGAGTGACCCCGCCCCTTCTGACATCACATGATGTCAGAAGGGGGAGGGCTCACCCACTTACGTCACAGGATGGCCCCACCCTTACATATAAATAAACTGTCAAAGCAAAAAGAGCAGACGGCGGGAGCTCTCCCATCGGGAGGAGCTGTTAAATTTTTTCTTTGTTTTTTTTCAGGTCGTCGCGCGCCGTGACTAATGTGGATTACAACTGTAAACACTTTTTTTCTTTTTTTAAGAAAAAAAGCTGTTTCGCCGTCATCTCCCAATGCATTATGGGGCGCTCCGTGACGAGTTTGCCTATAATGTTCTAAATTCGACTTACGTTCGACTCGAACATCAGGCCCTTCCCTAGTTGTAAATGGGCTCTTAAATCCCATAAAAATATCCCATTGCAGTGGGGCTGCACCTACACTGCTAAGGTTAGTAGCAGTTTTTTTCTAGGGGAGAGCATAAATGGTTTACTTACCTGATGCTCTGCTCCCCTGGCAGATGGAGCTTCCCCCATGCTTCGGCAGTGGACTGTCCCTCAGCATCATCACATCCAATGCAGGGCTATGGCCTTGATGATGTCAGGACCAGGCAGAAGCTTCAGGGACCTGTCTAGCTGTGGGGGGGGGGGGATTACGTAAGAAAATCATCATTTTGTAGAAGTACCAGAATGAAAGGCTATAGGAGCATTCCCATCTTCGAAACTCATTATTCTTTATACAGGTGCTGGTCATATAATTAGAATATCATCAAAAAGTTGATTTATTTCACTAATTCCATTCAAAAAGTTAAACTTGTGTACTATATTCATTAATTACACACAGACTGATATATTTCAAATGTTTATTTCTTTTAATTTTGATGAATATAACTGACAACTAAGGAAAATCCCAAATTCAGTATCTCAGAAAATGAGAATATTACTTAAGACCAATACAAAGAAATGATTTTTAGAAATCTTGGCCAACTGAAAAGTATGAACATGAAAAGTATGAGCATGTACAGCACTCAATACTTAGTTGGGGCTCCTTTTGCCTGAATTACTGCAGCAATGTGGCGTGGCATGGAGTCGATCAGTCTGTGGCACTGCTCAGGTGTTATGAGAGCCCAGGTTGCTCTGATAGTGGCCTTCAGCTCTTCTGCATTGTTGGGTCTGGCAAATCGCATCTTCCTTTTCACAATACCCCATAGATTTTCTATGGGGTTAAGGTCAGGCGAGTTGGCTGGACAATTAAGAACAGGGTTAACATGGTCCTTAAACCAGGTACTGGTATCTGTGGCACTGTGTTCAGGTGCCAAGTCCTGTTGGAAAATGAAATCTGCATCTCCATAAAGTTGGTCAGCAGCAGGAAGCATGAAGTGCTCTAAAACTTCCTGGTATACGGTTGCGTTGACCTTGGACCTCAGAAAACACAGTGGACCAACACCAGCAGATGACACAGCACCCCAAACCCTCACTGACTGTGGAAACTTTACACTGGACCTCAAGCAACGTGGATTGTATGTCTCTTCTCTCTTCCTCCAGACTCTGGGACCCTTATTTCCAAAGGAAATGCAAAATTTACTTTAATCAGAGAACATAACTTTGGACCACTCAGCAGCAGTCCAGTCCTTTTTGTCTTTAGCCCAGGCAAGACGCTTCTGACACTGTCTGTTGTTCAAGAGTGGCTTGACACAAGGAATCGACAGCTGAAACCCATGTCTTGCATACGTCTGCGCGTAGTGGTTCTTGAAGCACTGACTCCAGCTGCAGTCCACTCTTTGTGAAATTCTCCCACATTTTTGAATGGGTTTTGTTTCACAATCCTCTCCAGAGTGCGGTTATCCCTATTGCTTGTACACTTTTTTCTACTACATCTTTTTCCTTCCCTTCGCCTCTCTATTAATGTGCTTGGACACAGAGCTCTGTGAACAGCCAGTCTCTTTTGCAATGACCTTTTGTGTCTTGCCCTCCTTGTGCAAGGTGTCAATGGTCTCTTTTGGACAACTGTCAAGTCAGCAGTCTTCCCCATGATTGTGTAGCCTACAGAACTAGATTGAGAGACCATTTAAAGGCCTTTGCGGGTGTTTTGAGTTAATTAGCTGATCAGAGTGTGGCACCAGATGTCTTCAATATTGAACCTTTTCACAATATTCAAATTTTCTGAGATACTGAATTATTATTATTATACAGGATTTATATAGCACCAACAGTTTGCGCAGCACTTTACAATAAAGAAGGGACACAGTACAATTACAATACAGTTCAATACAGAAGGAATAAGAGGGCCCTGCTCGTAGAGCTTACAATCTAAAGGAAGGGGGAGGTGGTACAAAAGGTAATGGCTGCAGGGAATGATCTGATAGAGGTGGCTCAAGCACAGGTCTTAGGTGGAGATGGGGTAGGCTTCCCTGAATAAGTGAGTTTTCAAGGATCGCCTAAAGGCGGACAGGGTGGGGGCTGACCGGACATTCTGGGGCAGGGAGTTCCAGAGGATGGGAGAGGCTCTGGAGAAGTCCTGTAGGCGAGCATGGGAGGAGGTAACAAGGGAGCTAGAGAGAAGGAGGTCTTTGGAGGAGCGTAGAGGATGATTGGGGTGATATCTGCGGATGAGATTGGTGATGTAGCTGGGGGCAGTGTGGTGAATGGCCTTGTATGTTTTGGTTAGCATTTTGAATTTTATACGGTGGGGTAGGGGAAGCCATTGAAGGGATTGGCAGAGCGGGGCAGCAGTCGTGGATCGGTTAGTAAGGTGTACAAGTCTGGCAGCAGCATTCATGATAGACTGAAGGGGAGAAAGCCTGTGTAACGGTAGGCCGGTGAGGAGGGAGTTGCAGTAATCAAGGCGGGAAATAACCAAGGAGTGAATAAGTTGTTTTGTGGCGTTGTTAGTCAGGAAAGGGCGAATTTTTGAGATGTTGCGAAGGTTGAGGCGGCAAGATTTAGCCAGTGATTGGATATGGGGGCTGAAAGAAAGGTCGGAGTCTAGGATTACGCCCAGCACCCTGGTATGTGTGGAAGGACCAATGGTAGTGCCATTGAGCTTAATGGTAAAGTCATGAGGAGGGGACCGAGGAGGAGGAAATATTACAAGCTCAGTTTTAGAAAGATTGAGTTTGAAGAAGTGGTGTGACATCCATACCGATATGTCATTCAGTAGGTTTGTGATGCTTGAGGAGATTGAGGTGCAGAGTTGAGGAGTCGAGAGATAGATCTGGGTGTCATCAGTATAGAGGTGGTAATTGAAGCCATGGGAAGTTATCAACTGGCCCAGGGAAGAGGTATAGAGGGGGAATAGGAGGGGCCCAAGGACAGAGCCTTGGGGTACCCAACAGAAAGAGACAGAGGAGCGGAGGAGGTGTTGTTGTATGTGACACTGAAGGTGCGCTGAGATAGGTAGGAGGAGAACCAGGAAAGAGCAGAGTCATGGAGGCCAAGAGAGTGGAGTTTATTGAGGAGGAGTGGGTGGTCAACTGTGTCTTAAGGAATTAAGGGTAGAGAAGAGTTAATGAGGCTTGGATGAGAGGGATTTGATGAGAGTGGTGTAGTAGATTTGTTTAGCAGAATGGAGGCAGGAGTTTTATTTGAGGAGGGCAGATTTGTAGAGGGTGAAGTCTTGTAGGGTTTTCGTTTTACGCCACACTCACTCAAGAGCGCGGCTACATTTCTTGAGACTTCTGGTGTCTTCTGTTTGCCAGGGTTGTAGCAGACGAGGCCTGGTTCTGCATGTGGAGATGGGGGCAAGTGTGTCCAGGGAGGATGACAATATGTGGTTGTAAACAGAATTGGCTTTGTCTGGGCAGGATAGGGGACTAATTTCATCATAAAGGCAGTCAGTAGCAGAGTGAAAAAGGGGAGGGTTGAGTTGGCAAAGGTTCCTACGGGTAACTGTTTGCGGGTTGGCGTCATGGGAGGTAGGAGACAGGGAGAGTATGAAACTGATGAGGTTGTGATCGGAGAGAGGAAAAGGAGTGCTAGAGAAGTTGGAGGGAGTGCAGAGGTGGGAGAATACAAGAGTGTTACCATTGGAGTGAGTGGTGGTTTGTGTCCATTGTGTTAGGTTGAAGGAGGAGGTTAAATTGAGTAGTTGGGAAGTGGCTGAGGTGTTAGCATTGACTGGAATGTTAAAGTCTCCAAGGATGATGGCAGGTACTTCAGAGGAGAGGAAGTAGGGTAGCCATGCAGAGAAGTCATCAAGAAAGCGTGACACAGGGCCAGGGGGTCGGTAAATCACTGCCACCCTCAAACAAACAGGAGAAAATAGGTGAATGCAGTGCACTTCAAAAGAACAGAGGGAAAGACAGGGAGGTGTAGGAAGAACCTGAAAGGTGCTTTTTGGGGAGAGGAGAAGTCCAATGCCACCTCCTTTTCGTCCACTGGACCTGGATGAGTGAGTCCAGAGGAGGCCACCATGGCAGAGGGCCACTGGAGAGGTAGTGTCGGATTTCTGGAGCCAGGTTTCGGTAATAGCAAGGAAATTGAGGAAGTTGGAAAGGAAAAGGTCATTGACAGAGGCAAGTTTGTTGGAGACAGAGCGGGCATTCCAGAGGGCACACATAAGGGGGGGGGGGCTGACTCTTGGAATCAGGGGAATTGAGATAAGACAGCGGGCGTTACGGCTATTGTCATAGAAGCTAGACTGCCACTTCTGGGGGTAAGAGTTGGCTAGAGGAGGGCCAGGGTTTAGGGCAATATCCCCAGGCATAAGGAGTAGTAGGAGGGTGAGGGCAGTAAGGTGGGAGTGTGACCTAAGCGAGGGCTTGCGCTGCAGTGAAGTGGAGGTGGTCATATTGTGCTGGTTCAGAATGAGTCAGAGGTGATAGGTGCAGTAGTATTGAGAGGGCAAGTGTGAGGGGGATATGTATAGGCTGTGTGGTGACGAAAGGGGGTTAAGAAGTGAGAGTTTGAGGAGAGAGGGTGTTACTGCAAAGAAGAAAAGTATGAGCATGTTGGAGGGTAGAGAGAGGGGAAAAAAGGGAAATAGAAAAGAAAAGTGGAAATTTACAGACTTAGTAATAGATAGCTAATGTTTGTACTTCCCTTTAACCTCCCTGGCAGTAATCCTGAGTGTGGCTCGGGGTGGAATTTCAGTACCATTAACGGTAACCCCGAGTCACACTCGGGATTGCATCGCTGGATCCAGGCAATGTTACTCACCTTGTCCCCTGGATCCAGTGATGACCTCCTGCGGTGTCAGCGTGTCTGTCCTCCACCTGATGCCTCTGTGTGCGGGGCTCCGTTCCCTGTGAGTGTTGCGTCGCATGGGGGCGGAGCCTGGCGGCAAATTCAAAAAGTGAAACACATAGTACACATGCAGTACACTGTAATCTGTAAGATTACATTGCTGTATGAAATCATTTCACATCCCCTTTGTCTCTAGTGGTTTGCCCAGTGCCTTGCATGCACTTTTATATTATATATGTCATTCTTTCTGCCTAGAAACTTGAGAATGTCCATAGCAACAAAAAAGTGTCCCCTTACGTCAAAAGTGGTTTTTGATCAGCTAGAAAACAGCGATAGTAAATAAGAATAATTTACAGAATTGAGTGATACTGATTTTTGGGGAAATTTATCATCAGAAACTGAAGTGACGACAGCGACAATTCTGCAAATGAGCAAATTTCTGTGTTTTTGATTTGATTACATTATTGAATACATTTTATTACTATTACCTTATTATTTTTGATAATTATTTTTAGTTATTTATTATATTATAATTTATGATTTCATGTTTCACACTTTATCATATCCGGGATGTCTACTAGACTCTGGTTTGGACAGATTTAAGTGAATTATTCCTAAGAATTACAGGCCTACAATATAAAACACCAAATTTCCATGCAAAATAATGTACCGCTTTCAGCACCAAAAATCTGACATAATCATACCCCCAGGGAGGTAAAAGTAGTGCCTTATTTAAAGTGCCGTTTTAAAAGTGCCCACACTTAGAAGCGCAGTGGCACTTTAACCGAGCAGTGGCCAGCCTGTCCCTCGCCAGCCGTCCCAAAACTTAAACTGAATTTATAATTTTAAATGACACACGTGTGTGAGAAAGAGATGCTGGATGGATATGGTAAAACAATTTATTATAGAAATAGAACAATATTTTCATAGTATACATCATATAATCAATATTCAAATAGGTCAGTGCAGACCCAATATATAATATGTATAAATGGATACAAAGGTACAAAGCATACATTTGATGGTATACAAAAAATTGCCACTCGCGGGCGCTATGGAGTTGGAGTACAGCCCCCCGTCGGGCTTCCTCCCCTCCCCCTTCTGCCCCGTGTGCGTGATGTTGACAGGCCTATTGGCGGCTGGGCCCTTATAAGGCTTGCCTCTTGCGGCACCTGGCGTCTCCTGGATTATTCTCAATCATTTTAGCCATGCACCATGCACTTAATCATGCTGTCTCCACTTTTTTAGGTATGGTCATTTATATTAGTATTTACACACATCACTAGTTTTTACCATTATTCATAACCCCCACCATCCCTTTTGCCTTTTTTTTTTTTTTTCCAACCACGGTTCCACAGTCCCTCATGATGCACCTGCTCACAATTATCTTCCACTCAGTCTTATATCACTATCCATTCCTTCACCAGACATACATTCACCCTGGAAACGCCCATGCCTGCATGTCGGCTTGCCTGGGGGGATCTTGCTGCCATGCATCCCGCCTCAGCTCCCGTTTGTGGATGCCCCTTGTTGGTCCCCCTTCCCTGCCTGCGTGTGTACGGTCCATGGATACAACAGGTAGGTTTTCTTGGGAACTTTTATTATGGGGGATTATCGTTTCCTCCCACATGGTGATCTTTCCCAATATAGCTATATGATTTTTTTTTTCTTTACCTTAGACAAGTGACGAGCCTGCTCCTGATGAGTGACATTCTGTCACGAAACGTGCGTAGAGCCACCAACTGCCGTCAAACGCTTTACCTAGACAATTTTTTACAAGGTCTTCTAGACCAACCCCCTGTGGGGGTACTTGGAGGTCATGGACAAACGCAGGTTTATCGATAATGGAATATTTTATATAACCACATCAATGTTTTGTATACCATCAAATGTATGCTTTGTACCTTTGTATCCATTTATACATATTATATATTGGGTCTGTACTGACCTATTTGAATATTGATTATATGATGTATACTATGAAAATATTGTTCTATTTCTATAATAAATTGTTTTACCATATCCATCCAGCATCTCTTTCTCACACGCGTGTGTCATTTAAAGTCACAATCCCCTCCCAGTTATCTTTTTTTTAGCTTTCTTTTTATTCCAATTATAGGGATGGAAGATTGTGCCTCTACCCAGCCAAGACTTCATTTAAAGTCCCAATTTTTGCTCCCTGCCTTTTATGTCTGAATTTATACTGGGATGGGGTTGGGGGAGGTTAACAATTATTCAATTTAGAGCTAATCAAAAGGCACACAGAGAATGCAGGGGGTTTTCTGTCCCAAAAAAAATTACTAAGCAAGAGACAGACTGCAAGATAAGCATAGGTGTTTGATCTTGGCCAGAACACCATAATAAAAGTAAATGTAACCTCAATAGATAAGTATAAACAACAGTTTGAAAGTCTTCAACAAGGCAGTGGTTGATATCAGTCATGCACTGTAGCCCAGTTTTCCAAAGAGTTTAGTCAGTGGTTACCGATGGTTACAGCAGGCAGATATGTGTGCAGACAGCCAGGTTGGCTTTTAATTTGCAGGGAGAATTATTATTATTATTATTATACAGGATTTATATAGCGCCAACAGTTTGCGCAGTGCTTTACAATATGAGGGCAGACGGTACAGTTACAATACAGTACAGGAGGAATTGGAGGGCCCACTTGTTAGAGCTTGCAATCTAGAAGGGAGGGTCAAGTGAAACAAAAGGTATAAACTGTGGGGGATGAACTGATGAAGAAAATGAAAATACATTTGTTAGGTGTGGGTAGAATAAGCTTCTTTGAAGAGGAGGGTTTTCAGGGATCGTCTAAAAGCTAGCAGAGTAGGAGATGCTCGGACAGGTTGGGGTAAGGAGTTCCATAGGATTGGAGAGGCTCTGGAAAAGTCCTGGAGGCGAGCAAAGGAGGAGGTGATGAGGGAGCTAGAGAGCAGGATGTCTTGAGAGGAACGAAGAGAACGATTAGGTTGGTATTTCGAGACTAGGCTGGTGATGTAGCTGGGGGCTAAATTGTGGATGGCTTTGTAGGTTGTTGTGAGTATTTTGAATTTAATTTGTTGGGTGAGCAGGAGCCAGTGGAGGGATTGACAGAGAGGAGTAGCAAACAAAGAGCAATTGGTAAGGTGGATGAGTCTGGCAGCAGCATTCATGATGGATTGAAGGGGGGATAGCCTGTGCAGAGGTAAGCCATTGAGAAGGGAGTTGCAGTAGTCGAGGCGAGAGATGACCAGAGAGTGAATTAAGAGCTTTGTTGTGTCATTGGTTAGAAAGAGGTGTAATTTTGAGATGTTGCGGAGGTTGAGGCGGCAGGATTTGGACAGTGATTGGATGTGGGGCTTAAAGGAGAGTTCAGAGTCCAGGACTATGCCTAGGACCTTGGCATGTGGGGATGGGCTGATAGTTGTGCCATCAATTATGACAGAGAGATTGGGGGAAGGGGCACGTGGTGGAGGAAAAATGATAAGTTCGGTTTTGGATCGATTAAGTTTGAGGAAGTGGTGTGAAATCCAGGCCGCTATATCTTTTAATAAATTAGTGATACGTGAGGTGACTGAGGGAGTGAGCTGAGGGGTAGAGAGATAGATTTGGGTGTCATCAGCATACAGATGGTATTGGAAGCCATGGGAGGCTATCAGCTGACCCAGGGAGGAGGTGTAGATTGAAAATAGGAGCGGCCCAAGAACAGAACCTTGGGGGATCCCAACAGAGAAAGGAAGAGGAGAGGAGGAAGTAGAGTTGTAAGTAACGTTAAAGGTGAGATTATATAAGTAGGAAGAGAACCATTATAGAGTACAGTCATGGAGACCAATGGCATGGAGTTTTTGGAGGAGGAGGGGGTGGTCGACCGTATCAAGGGCAGCAGAAAGGTCCAAGAGTAGGAGTACAGAATAGTGTCCATTGCTTTTGGCTGTTAGTAGATTGTTTGTTCGTTTTAGAAGAGCAGTTTCTGTGGAGTGTTGAGGGAGAAATCCAGACTGAAGGGGATCAAGAAGGCTATTCTCGGCAAGGTGGTTGCTCAGTCGGTTGTAGACTAGTCGTTCAAGGAGTTTGGATAAAAAGGGGAGCAAGGAGATGGGGCGTAGGTTGTTTGGATTGGTTGGGTCCAGTGAAGGCTTTTTAAGTATGGGGCTAACTAATACATGTTTTAGAGAGTTTGGGAAGATGCCAGAAGAGAGGGAGAGATTGAAAATGTTGGTTAAAGAGTGTAGAATCGAGTCAGAGGGAGAACGTAGTATTTGTGAGGGAACAAGATCCAGCAGGCAGGTGGTTAGTTTGAGGTTAGCAAGTAGTTTAGCAACCTCATCTAAAGTGGCGGGGTTGAATGAGGGAAGTAGTGATTGTACCTGTAGGCATGAAGTGTGAAGCGTGGAAGTTATCTGAACAGCAGAGATCTCTATGAATTGTTTCAATCTTCAGTTTGAAGTGATTGGCGATCTCCTGGGCAGTGAGTGAAGTAATGGGTGGAGGCAGAGGAGGATGAAGTAGAGAGTTGAAGGTAGAAAAGAGTTGACGAGGACGGGATGATAAGTTGTTAATGAGAGTGATAAAAGAGGTCTGCTTGGCAGTGTGCAGGCAGGAATTGTATTTTTGGAGGGCAGATTTATACTGGTTGAAATCTTTTTGAGATTTAGTCTTACGCTATAGGCGCTCAAGAGCAAGGCTATGTTTTTTCAGACTTCTAGTGTCATCAGTTTGCCAAGGTTGAAGGGGTTGGGGCCTGATTCTGTGGTGAGAGGGGCTAGTTTGTCCAGGGAGGCTAAAAGTGAAGTGTTGTAGACTGTAGTGGCTAGGTCGGTGCAGGACAGGGGTGCGATTTTGTCATAGAGGTGGTCAGTAGCAGAATAGAGAAGAGAAGGGTTGAGACGGTGTAGGTTTCTATGGGTAGCTGTTAGGCGGTTGGAGGCAGAGGAGGTGGAGGAGAGGGAGAGAGTGAAACTAATAAGGAAGTGATCAGAGAGAGGGAATGGATAGTTGGAGAGGTTGCATGGAGTGCAAAGGTGGGAGAAAACCAGGTCAAGGGTATTGTCTTCAGATTGAGTAGTAGCATGTATCCATTGCTTCAGGTTAAAGGAGGAGGTTAGACTGAGAAGTTTGGAAGTAGCAGGAGAGTTAGTATT
>BLSH010202041.1:458657-472301 GCA_018402905.1 Glandirana rugosa
AGATACGTTTTGTTACATATCGAAACTCTGCGTTTTTAGACTGTATTAGTATGGCGGTTCCTCCAGCTCCGTTTATCTGGCCGTGTCATTCATTCAGACTTTGTAGCTGTTGGCTTGTAGTTCTCAATGAACTACCATGGTGCTGTTGAGCACTCTGGCAGTTTATTGATTCTTCCTGTCAGTGTAAAACTGCCTGCCCCTCATGGGGCAGACAGCTTACTCTGAAAGTCTGCAGCAGACCTGCATGTCATCAGCGATCTACTGATCATTGGTGCAATTCTTTCCAGACTTCTAAAACAGGAAATAGTAAATACACATTTTTTACCTGCAAAAAAAATGTGCATTTATTATTTTTTGTTAACCTCCTTGGCGGTATGATTATGTCAGATTTTTGCGTCTCAAAGCTATACATTGTTTTGCATAGAAATTTGGCGTTTTATATTGTAGGCCTTTAATTCTAAGGAATAACTCACTTAAATCTGTTCAAACAAGAGTCTAGTAGACATCCCAGGTATGATAAAGTTTGAAACAACGAAATCATAAATTATAATATAATAACTATAAATAATTATCAAAACTATTAATATAACAATATAATAGTAACATATATTCATTAATGTAATCAAATCAAAACACTGAAATTTGCTCAGTTGCAAAATTGTTGCTGTCGTCACTTTCAGTGTCTGATGACGAATTTCCCCACAAATCAGTATCGCTCAATTCTGCAAATGATTCTTATTTACTATCGCTGTTTTCTAGCTGGTCCAAAACAGCTTTTGACGTAAAGGGACGCTTTATGGATGCCATGGACAAGCTCAAGTTTCCAGGCAGAAAGAATGGCATATATAATATAAAAGTGCATGCAGGACACTGGACAAAGCACTAGGAACAGGGATGTGAAATGATTTGATACAGTAATGTAATCTTACAGATTACAGTATACTGCATGTGTTGTGTGTGTTTCACTTTTTGAATTTGCCACCGGGCTCCGCCCCCCATGCGATGCAACGCTCGCAGGGAACGGAGCCCAGAACCCAGAGGCATCGGGCAAAGATTCCACCAAAGGGCACAGCGGGGGGACATTGCAGGATCTTGGGGACAAGGTAAGTCATTTTGCCTGGATCCTGCGATGCGATCCCGAGTGTGGCTCAGGGTTATTATTATTTTTGGTAATGAAAATTAACCCCGAGCCACATTCTGAATAACCGCTAAGGAGGTTAACCACTTCCCAACTGGGCCATAGACAAATGCTTTACATTATAGAGGAGAGATGTGGAGTCCATAAAGAGGACCTGTCAATACTTATTTCTAGCACAAGCGATATTTACATTCCTCGTGATAAGAATAAAAGTGACAGTGTAAAAAAAAAAAAAATGTAATAAAATAAATAATAATTAAAAAAAAAATGTTTGAAGCACCCCCATACCCACGCACAGCGATGAAAGCTGCCCACATATGTAAACTGTGTTCAAACCACATATGTGAGGTATCATAATGAATACAAGAGCCAGAGCAAAAATTCTAGAACTAGATCTACTCTGTAACTCTAAACTGGTAAACTGTAGACATTTTTAAAGCGTCACCTATGGAGATTTTTAAGTACTGCATCGTAGTTTGGTTCCACGAGCGTGCTCAATTTTAAAGCATGACATGTCGGATATCTATTTACTCAGCGTAACATCATATTTCATACTTTACAAAAAGTTAAGTTATATATTGTTTTTTTTTTATTTATTAAAGTGTATTTTTTTAACCACTTCAGCGCCAGAAGGATTTACCCCCTTTCTGACCAGATCACTCTTTGCGATTCGGCACTGTGTCGCTTTAACTGACAATTGCACGGTCGTGCAATGTTGTACCCAAACAAAATTGATGTCATTTTTTCCTCACAAATAGAGCTTTCTTTTGGTCTTATTTGATCACCTCTGCGGTTTTTATTTGTTGCGCTATAAACAAAAAAAAAGTGAGACAATTTTGAAAAAAAAAAATGTTTTTTCTTTTTGCTATAATACATATCCAAAAACAAAAAATTAAAAAAAGAAATATTTTTGGTAAAAAAAATTCACAATATGCGTATATTGATTGGGTTGCGCAAAAGTTATCGCATATACAAACTATGGAAATAGATTTATGGCGTTTTTTATTATTATTATTATATATTTTTTTACTAGTGATGGCGGTGATCTGCGATTTTTTTTAATTTTTTTTATTGGGACTGCAACATTGCAGCGGACAGATCGGACACTTTTGATACTTTTTTGGGACCAGCGATCAGAGCTTTAAATAGCCACTGATTACTGTATAAATGTCATTGGCAGGAAAGGGGTAAAACTCTAGGGGTTAACTGTGTTCCCTTACTGTGTTCTAACTGTGTGGGGGCTGGGTTGGCCGGGGCATTAAAGATCTAACTGTTCCCGATTACAGGGAACAGTAGATCTGTGACATGTCCCCTGACAGAACGAGGAACCAGTGTTTTTACATCGGCGGATCCTCGTTCTGCCTCTGTAGTAGGCGATTGCAGGTCAGCAGAAATCGAGACCGCCCGAACCACGGGCACGCTCACGGAGTGCGCAGCGGGCGTGCACGCCAGCGGCGGCATGCGCTCTCCCTCAAAAATTGCGTACACGCTACCGACGTACAATGACGGTGGTTTACGCAGCCGAGCCAACCTGCTGAAGTACAACTGTGGCGGCTGGTCGGAAAGCAGTTAAAAAAACTGTGTTTGAAAAATCGCTGTGCAAATACCATCTGACATAAAAAATTGCAATGACCGCTATTTTATTCTCTAGGGCCTCTGCTAAAAATATAATGTTTGGGTGTTCTAAGTAGTTTTCTAGCAAAAAAACACAGATTTTTACATATATGAGAGAAGTGTCAGAGTTGGCCTGGTAGGCAAGTGGTGGTGAACTTATCCTTTAAGCGTGGTACCTGGTAAAGGTGATTGTTCCTCCAGAGGGGGTCGATGTTCTGGCATGTTCTCCAATAGCATCCGGATCTGAACCTGCGTTATGGAGATCTATGGCCTGGCCACCTTATATGGGAAGAAAAGTGAGAGCATTCTTGAGGACCGCGCTAGGTGCTTGACGGGACCCCATTCCTTTATTGGGAGTGAGGTAACAGAGGTACGCCGGACTGGTGAAGTGGATGCAGGCTCGGCACATCCCTCCTAGTTTTAAAAATTGTATGCAGATATCTGCGCTTAAGCCAAGAGAATATGAGTGAAGCAGCCAGCAGATTTGTTCAGGTAAAAACAAATAATTGACATAGAATATCAGCAGCGCTTCATAGGAAACAATGAACAACGCATATTCATAGATGTGCTCATAACAAGGCAGTCCAACATAAGTAGGAAAATTCCAATAGAACAGTCTATAATGTAATGGATAGAAGCAGAAACACCACCAAATACTGCCCCTTACTGGAATGAGCCAACCCTCTATTACGGAGGGTCAGTGTGCATTCAGCAGATCAAACTGACACTTTCCCAATGCGACTGATCCCAGCCTAGAGATGGCCACCAGCGAATGGGCATGAGCTGGATAACACCACACATGTCCTCCACTCCAATGTAAAAACAGAAGGCAACTGGATAGTGCCAACGGTTTATGCAGTTTATTTATTAAAAATATAGTAACTCACATCTTAAAACTCCATATTCCAGCATAGCATGACCGCAATGAGGTTTCCAACCTTAAAGATGGCCGCTGTCGACCTAGTTCCCGGTATCGTGATGACGCACAACGTCCAGCTCCACCCAACGCGTTTTGTCACTAACTGAACGTTATCAGGGGCATGGCCTAGACGTACCAGCGTGATCTTTTATACCAGGAAGACGGAAGTAACTTGCATTCCACCGCTTTATTGTACAAACCAGAAATAAACACACTTATACGCACATATGAATTAAACAACCATAAACTAACAAAAAAAGAATGAGTAAAAAAACTTTGCATCTATTGGTGGAAAGAGAAAAAAAAAAGGAAAAAAAACTTGATTCCATTCAGACTGACGGCACAAAGGGACGTAATTTGACAGTAATGAGTCATCAGGCCAAGAACCAAGAAGCAGATAACAGGGACCCCTAATGGCTGGAAACACCCCCCCCCCCCACACTCATATACAATATAACATTCAAGATAAAAATATAATTTGCAATTAATAAAAATTCATAAAAATAGATTAAAAAAACATAATATTCATAAAGTTACATATGTGAGAGTAAAAAGTGATACCAGTGGTAAATATTGATGTAGACCTTATTAAACCAACAGATAGAATTACACATTGTTAATGAAAGCATGAACGTCCCACTCTATATACTCTAAGCCCATAGGGGGCATAAGATTTTAAAGTGTATATCCACCATGTCTCAAACTTAGAAATTTCCCTTTTAACATTACTCCCCCTCCAAGAGGCAACAAATCTATCTATAGCTAAAATCTTAGTGCCAGCTGGGTTTTTGCTATGATGGAGCAAGTAATGCTTTGAGACGCTGTGATTAGGGAAACCCTTTTTTATATTTGCAATGTGCTCATTCACCCGAATTTGTAACGTGCAAATAGTACGTCCCACATAGTAAAGCCCACAAGGACAAATAAGCAAATAGACTATATTTTTAGTATTGCACGTTATAAAGGACTTAATATTATGTAGCGCCCCCATAGTATAGGTGCGTTTTTTTAGCAGGGTTTGCTAAGTGAGGTAAAATTTAGTCAAGTCTGAGTGTAAGAGCAGGCCTGAATGTTTTGATCTGGGCCGGGAGGAGAGGATCAGGTAGGATTGAGTGGACTTGACAGATGAGGTCACCAGAACCCACTTCTTTCTAGAATCCTAGGGAGGGTTTCTGGTCAGAGAGCTGGGAGATAGGTGGAGACATCTGGAGTATTCTAGGGAGCCCTGACCAATCCCCATGCAGGATTGGCAGGGGGCAGGCCTCCTTAAATACTCTGAGTCAGCCCAATCAGGGGAAGAAGTGTTGGGTGGAAGTCTGGAGTTGCAGCAGAGGAGCTGTGGAGGCTCCTACCCAGGAGGTCGCCTCAGTCTGGGGAGGGTGACCTTAGGGCCTGGAGGTTCGGGTGCAGCCAGGGAGGTGGTGATTCCTGGAGTCACACAGGGAACAGGAGAACAGCGGAGGTACTACACAGTGAGAGATTTTAAAGTGATCCACTGGTTTGGTGAGTGACGGCCCCTGGGAACTGCAAGAGAAAGTGCTGGAGCAGGCTGGGGGAGGAACAGTGGACAGTCTGTGGGAGCCTAGGGAGCCAGTTCAAGGAAAGTAGAGTCCCTGAGGAAAAGCAGGTCGTTGGGACCTGGAAGAGGGATGGGCTGGGAGTTGTAGTCCATCAAAGGCCCGGCTAGCACTCAAGTACTTTATGCTACACATTCAGGGGCCTGTGATCCCTGGCCTGTAATGGGTGTTTTGGAGGTTCTGCTGAGAGTAAGCCTCGCCATGTGCCAGCCGAGGTGAAGAGAAAGGAACAGAGAAGCTTGATAAATTTCCTTTCAAGCTGGAAACTAAGTTCAGTGCTGGAGAGAAGTAATGGAGTGATAATTTACTAAGGTCAGTGCTGGAGAGAGAACAGTAGGAGAAACCGTCAGCAAATTCAGTGCTGGAGAGTTGTGAGGAGTAACAGTCTGCAGAGGGACGGTCTGCAGTGAAGTGAGCATATACAGGAGTGTATATGGACTTTGTATACTATAATTCTTTGGGCAGCCCACAGCCATCGCTTTTCGCCATGCAAGTTACTTCCCCTAAATAAAAAAACAAAAACAAGGGAGTGTCTACGGATGTGTGAAATATGGTGTGATTGAGGGCAGCTATAAGGTGAACCACTACTACCAGCCACTCTCAAGGAAGTACATGGCTACAATCATATATTTTCTCATCATGGTTGGAACAAAAAGAGGAACATTTCTTTTTAATTGAATTGACCCTACAAACCTTGCATCTTCTACACGGGTAATAACCCTTCATATCCTAAAAAAAATATTTTTTTTTGGGAGGATCTGAAACATTTGGTGCCACTGATAATCTTAAAGGGGGAGCACCCCTGAAAAGCACAGTGGGACGTTTTGGGAGAAGAGTACCCAATACTTGGTCATTCTTTAAAATGTCCCAATGTTTCCGCATGATTCTAGTAACAGCATAAAGTTGTGTAGAATAAGTGGTCAACACAGAACAATTAAACTTGGGATCTAACTCCCTGTGTTTTGGCTTCAGAAATTCCTCTCCTATCTTTTTAGATTTGATTTCACCAAGTGCTGTATCTATACTGGTTAGGTCATTAACCCTTCTTGAGGAAATGGCATTTGAGACTTTCCGCCTCCCTCAGAAATGCATCATCACTAGTACAGCTCCTACAGAGACGTGCAAATTGTCCTCTTGGAATGGATCTCAGCCATGTGGGATGATGACAGCTTCCCACATCGATAAACCCATTCCGATCGGTCTCCTTGAAGTAGACGGAAGTGACAATTTTACCATCAAGTACTTCAATATTCAAATCAAGAAAATGTATCTTGGTGGAACTGGCTTCATGTTGCAACTCAATGCCCCTATCATTGGTATTTAAAGAAGTAGTAAAATAATTAAGGGATTGTAAGTCGCCATCCCACAGGAGGAGGACGTCATCAATATACCTATACCAGAAAAGGAGTTCAGGCCTCTGGTCCCTATAGATAACATCCTCCTCCCATTTGGCCATAAAAAGATTCACCATGCTGGGGGCATATTTAGCCCCCATGGTGACACCCCTAATTTGTAAAAAGAACTGGCCATTATGCCAAAAAAATTATATTTCATGGCATAATCGAGCAATGACAATATGAATTCCTTTTGCATGGAATGTAATGTCACCCAAGGTTAAAAAATGTTCAACTGCTTCCATACCATGATCATGAGAGATTATGGTATAAAGAGAAGCCACATCCGCTGTTGCCAGGATGTAACCTTCTCTCCAATCCACAGTCTTCAAAAAATTAATGACTTGTATCCTTAAGAAAGAATGGTGTTCTTACCACCAATGACTGCAAAAAAGTATCAATATACCGACCCGCCCTGGAGGTAACCGAGTCAATACCACTGACTATTGGCCTAACAGGGGGGTCGGTTTGCTCTTATGAATTATTGGTAGATAGTATATGACAGGTAGTCTAGGTTCTACTGGTACCAAAAAGGCCTTTTCTTTCTTGGTGATCCCTTTATGGAATCCATGTTCAACCAATGTCACCAATTCACATTTAAAGCGTGCAGTGGGGTTGGATGTGAGAAGTTAAGTATCCCTATCATATAACAACCTTTCCATTTTATGCTGGTAAGCACTGTGGTCCAAGACCTTTGTCTGCAGGCCTAACAATGATGCCATTTCGCTCATTAAGCGACTCTAATCCCTTCTGAAATGTAAGATCTGGATAACTTTTCTGTACCTTGAGAGCATTAACATCCTTTAAGACCAATGTTCCCTGGAGGGTTAAAAAGGGAAGCATCAGAAAGGTAAGATTCCTTAAATTGACTAGATGTTGGGTTTATCCTAGCCGAATTGCAGGCCAGATAACGTTTAATATTAATCCTCCGAACAAATTTATGGATATCCATTTATGTCTCAAACTATGGGGGAGGGGGTGCAAATTTAAGGCCTACATGTTTAATACATGTTTATCTTCCTCGGTAAGAACCTGTGTACTTAACCCTTTGTTGCTCCCCTCCACCCTGTGAAAATTTGGGCCTGGTCTAGGATTGGATGTGGTCTGTTGCCACCCAGAACCGTGATAAGGAGATGTGGGGAATCCCCTAGAGTGTCCCCACTGTCAGTTGTCAGGGACACTATATTCATAATTAGGGTATTGTGTAACATAACAATTATACTCCCCTTCATCATCACAAAACGGTGTAAATCTATTATGATGGGGTACTTCAGTATGATACAATTGCATAGGGTAATTCTGATGGTGGTGCCCCCTACCATTAGGACCTCCCCTACTTTTTATTTCTTTGGTCAGAGCCCTCCTTTTCTAGATGTTTTTTAAGTGACTCCGATCTATTAACATATTCTTCACTTCTTTTGTGGGGTTCCAATGTAGTTTATTAAATGTAATTTATTAAAAATATAGTAACTCACATCTTAAAACTCCATATTCCAGCATAGCGTAACCACAATGAGGTTTCCAACCACAAACATGGCCGCCGTCTCTGAAACTTCCAGTTTCAGAGCATGCCATATACCGCTATGTGTATATATGGCTATTTGTAGTGACTTTATAGCAATGATATGGAGTTAGATTTTTAAACCTTGTGTTTTTACAGGCTAAGGCTCTCACCATTGATATGCAAATTTACCAGATGGTCTAGTAGGTTTTGAAACAAGCATGTGGTGGGACAAGGAGAGTTGTGCTTTGGGAGGACAAAGAGAAAGACATAGCTGCCAGAAGCTGGAGAACTTTGGAGATGTTTGAAGATTGATCCCTGAGTTGAGTAACTGTTTAGTTTACTTAATGCGTACATATTGTGCATGCTTATATTTTGCTAGAAAGGATATCTGGTTTATGCATGTTGTAGGCATATTTTGTAAGCTATAAAGTGTGTTGTATTGTGTAGCCTACAGTTGTATGTGCAGCTTTTTTATTTAGTAAGGCATTGATACACTACTGAAGTCTAAGCTTCCTTGGTTTTACAGTAATAACCTTTAATAGACACCAAGCAAAACATTTGGGGGCTTGTCCAGGATTTGCACTAAAAGCTCAACTGAAGCAGACCTGTTTTCTGTGGTGTGTTTTGGTGCTGGGGAAAAATGCTGCGTACACTGTTTAGGAAGAGTAAGGCTGCAAAGGTTTCTGGTGTCCAGGAGGAGAAGCAGTGCACCTTTCCTACCTGTGCCAAAGATAGTCACTGGATGTCTTTTGCAATGGAGCTGGCTAGATATGCTTCTCCTTTGAACAGAGCTTGGTGGGATGGAGTTTCTAATCTTTCCTCAGATTTTAGTCATAAAAGTTTTGAGTTCAGTAAGTGAAAGATGCGGGCAGTTGCTGTGTTTGGTTTGCACTTCCTGCATGCTCTACATATGGAATCTGTAAAAAGATTTACTGAAGGAGCAGCTTGCAGTGGCATCCACGTGTTTGGAAGACACTGCAAGCAAAGCAAAATATTTATAAAGCAGGGTAATCAAAGTTAAACCTGCAGTGGCTTTAAAGTGTGTTCAAACCCCTGTAGGCAGAGCTGAAGATTTGAATGAGTGGTGTGCAGCCCTCATAAACAAGTCTAATGATGCCTTAAGAAAGCATTAAAGGCCCTAAGCCAGGAAGCAAAAGTAGAACGTGTGCCACTGGTATTTCCCACAAGAGATGGTGTCACGTACCTGGTAGGCGAGTCTGACTTATGCAGTAGGCAACCTCCCTTACTAACCTGACTCGGGAACCCCTGGTAGAGCAGACAGGTGGCTCGGGAGTACAGGAGAGCACGAGGGTCGAACTGGATCACTGGTGATGGTTATAGGTCCGTTGGAGTGCTCGTGTAGCAGAAGCGTGGTCGTGCGGGCTGGGTCAGCAACTGGCTGGCGGTGCGGTACAGAGGAACAGGCAAAAGAGTGGTCGGGTGCAGGCAGGGTTCGTTAACAGGCTGACAGCAGAGGTGCAGAAGGATCAGGCAATCGGATGGTCATAGGCAGGCCAAGGGTCGGTACAGGCGGAGTTCAGACAAGGTCGGGCAAGCCGGGTCACAGGAACAGGAGACAGGAACAGATAACAGGCACAAGTTGCTCAGGAAGGACGGGTACATACTATAGATCAGACAGCACTTCCTACAGGAAGCAGGAAGTTTAAATAGAGCTGCTCCTTCATGAATTAGAGGAAACCACAACCAAATCTAATTAACCCTCAGCACAGTCTTCTAACATTGCCCCCCTCCCCAAGGGGCACCCTCCGGATGCCCGGCCGGGCCTTCAGATCCGGATGGGAACTCCAAAAAGACCGGACAAGTTCATTGGCATGGATGTGTCCTTCAGGTTCCCAGGAACTTTCCTCTGGTCCGTACCCTTTCCGCTTGACCAGGTACTGGACCAAGCCCCCTCTTCTTCTGCAGTCAAGGATGGCCTCGACTTCATACTCCTCCCCTCCATCCACAAGAACCGGTTCAGGTGGAGCTGTACTTCTTCCAGGAAACTGATCCCTAGTCATGGGTTTAAGCAAGGTGACATGGAATACCGGGTGCACCCGGAGTGAAGGGGGGAGGTTCAGCTCAAAAGCCACCCTGTTGATCCTCCTCTTGACTGAGAAGGGGCATAAGAATCTAGGTCCCAGTTTCTTAGAGGGGCATGCAAGCTTCAAGTTCTTAGTAGAAAGCCAGACGTGATCGCCTGGCTGGAGATCCAATTCCTCCCGTCTTCCTCTGTCAAAAACCCGTTTATTAGAAGCCTGTGTCTGAGCTAGGGTCTCTTGGAGCAGTTTGTTGTTCCTCTCCAGAAACTTAGTAATATCCTGTGCGGCAGGCACTGAACTTTCCGGAACCACATTGGGAAGAACGGCAGGGTGATAGCCTAGGTTCGCCCAGAAGGGTGACTGATTGGTGGCGGAGTGCACCGAGTTATTGTATGCAAACTCGGCCATCGGCAACAGAGAGGCCCAATCGTCCTGAGCAAATGATGAGTAACAGCGTAAATACTGCTCCAGGGTCTGGTTTGTCCTCTCAGTCTGACCGTTGGTTTGAGGATGGTAAGCAGAGGAAAAGGCTAGTTCAATTCCTAACGCTGAACACAACGCTTTCCAGACCCTGGGGGTGAATTGAACCCCTCGGTCTGACACAATGTTGGTGGGTAGACCATGGAGACGGATTACCTCTTTAATGAAAGCCTTTGCTGTTTGAATTGCTGAGGGCGTACCCTTCATAGGAATAAAATGGGCCATCTTGGTAAGCCGGTCAACCACCACAAAGATGGTTGTGAACCCTTCCGAAGGCGGCAACTGCACTATGAAGTCCATGGAGAGCTGAGACCATGGGCGTTCAGGGACCGGAAGTGGATTCAGAAGTCCCCATGCCTTAGCTCTGTCAACCTTATTACAAGCATAAGTAGGGCAGGCTTTCACATACTCTTTGCAGTCCTTGTCAGAAGATGGCCACCAGAATGACCTAGAGAGCAGGTCTGCCGTCTTGCGACCGCCAAAGTGCCCCGCTAACCTGTGGTCGTGACACAGTTCCAGAACTGCCAGCCGCTGCCCTTCTGGGACAAAAATCTTTGTGCCGAACCGCCACAACCCGTCTTGGAGGGTCAGCCTGGTATCTGGTGCGGTAGAAGATCCACCAGTGGATCGCCTGATCTGGGATATGAGGTCCTCCTGGACCAACAAGAAGCTCCGTGCAGGGAGGATAGTATCAGGTGAGGGAGAGTCCCCTGGTTCCAGAAACATCCGTGATAGGGCATCAGGTTTCACGTTCTTGGAGCCAGGCCTGTAGGTGATGTGGAGCAGGAAACGGGAGAAAAAGAGGGCCCATCGTGCCTGTCGGGGTTTGAGTCTCTTTGCAGTACGCAGGTACTCCAAGTTTTTGTGATCAGTAAAAACTAGGACTGGGTGCAGGGCTCCCTCCAGCAGGTACCGCCATTCCTGTAGAGCTGACTTTATGGCGAGAAGCTCCCTGTCCCCCACGTCATAATTCCTCTCCGGGGGAGTCAGTTTCCGGGAGAAGAAAGCGATAGGATGCAGAGCGGCCTTCGGCCCTTGCTTTTGAGAGAGGACTGCTCCTACAGCCGCTTCAGAGGCGTCTACCTCCAGTATGTAAGGAAGGGCAGGGTCCGGGTGTTTCAAAACGGGAGCAGAGGTGAGTTTTTTAAGTCGTTGGAAGGCAGCTTGTGCCTCGGGTGACCAGTGGAACCGGGAGTTCTGTTTTGTCAGTTGGGTGATTGGGGAGATCACCGCTGAGAACCCCTTAACAAATTTCCTATAAAAATGTGCAAATCCCACAAACCGTTGCACCGCTTTCTTATCAGTGGGTGCCGGCCAGTTTACTATGGCAGAGACCTTCTGGGGATCCATTGTGGTGCCCGAAACAGAGAGGATGAACCCCAAGAAAGAGATACTTGAGCATTCAAATGCGCATTTCTCCGCCTTGGCGTAGAGGCCATGTTGCCGAAGGCGGCTTAGAACCTTCTTAACGGGGTTACAGTGCTCCTCCAGGGAAGGGGAGAAGATGAGAATATCATCTAAGTACACCACCACAAACAGATCTATGAAGTCCCGGAAGATGTCATTGACAAGGTGCTGAAATGTGGCTGGTGCATTACAAAGTCCAAACGGCATGACCAGGTACTCATAGTGGCCAAACCGGGTCCGGAAGGCCGTCTTCCATTCATCCCCTTCCCTGATCCGAAGGAGATTATAGGCTCCGCGGAGATCCAGTTTGGAGAAAATGGTGGCCTACCGAGCCTCTGGAACAACTCCGGGACCAACGGGAGGGGGTACCGGTTCTTGACTGTAATTTTGTTCAGGTCCCTGTAATCAATACAGGGTCTCAGGGATCCATCCTTCTTTTCTACAAAGAAAATTCTGGCCCCTGCAGGAGAAGTAGAGGGTCGGATGAATCCCTTCTCCAAGTTCTCATCCAGGTAGGATTTGAGGGCGGCTAACTCCTTCTCCGAGAGCGGATAAATTCTGCCGAAAAGGTACTTCCGTGCCAGGAAGGAGCTCTATGGGGCAGTATTATGGGCGATGTGGAGGCAGGACATCCGCCCCCTTCTTACTGAACACATCCAGGTATTCATGGTATACTGAGGGTACAGCAAGGCGGGTTTCCAAATCCGGATCTGGGTCTGAGCGGGATGCAGCTAAGACGGGTACAGTAGGTGGGGGAAAGCAGTGGTGCTGGCAGTAAGTGGAGTTGAACTGAACATTGCCAGTGACCCAGTTAATGTAGGGGCAGTGTGCCCGAAGCCAGGGAAGTCCGAGGATAACCGGTGCTAGTGGGGACGCGATAGCGTCAAGGAGCAAGAGTTCTGAATGGCCCTCAGATGTCCGAGTCAAGATGGAGATGGTCTCATGGGTCACAGACCCGGATTTGAGAGGGGACCCGTCGGCCAAGCGAAGATTCATCGGGTGCCTCTTGGGCCGGAGGGGTATCTGGTGGAAGGCTGCAAATCTTAAGTCCATGAAGCAGCCGCAAGCCCCAGAGTCTATAATGGCCAAAAAACGGGGAGGTCCCCACTGGGCAGCTGCAGCACTAGGGCAAGTACAGCATGCGTCTTGGCTTTAGGGATGGCCAGTATCTCCCCTAAGTTACGTGTGGAGACTTTGCCAGATCTGACAGGGCAAGTCCGCACCAAATGTCCAACACCCCCGCAATACAGGCATAGGCCACTGGTAAGACGTCTCTGCCTTTCTTCGGGGGAAAGAGCTGGGTGTTGTGGTGTGTTCAGCCGGGGTACAGAGGAGTACGTGAGGGCGCCAGACTTCTCTGCAAGCCGTTCCCGCAGCCGACGATCAACCCGGATGGCCAGGTCGATCAGGGCGTCCAGGGTTGGGGGAATACCCACACGAGCCAGCTCGTCCTTGAGAGGCTCGGACAATCCCAGCTGGAACTGGAACCGGAGGGCTGCATCGTTCCATGCGGTATCGGCACTCCAGTGCCTGAACTCCGATACATAGTCCTCAACAGGACGGTGGCCC
>BLSH010202041.1:498355-511006 GCA_018402905.1 Glandirana rugosa
CTCCTTGTCGCGTATAGTCCCGTGGCGTGTAGTCCCCCATGTCCCCGTGGTGTGTAGTCCCCATTTCCCAGTCTCGTGTAGTCTAGTGTCGTGTGTAGTCCCATGTCCCCGATGTGCGGTGCCCTGATATGCGCTGTTCCTCTGTACCCTGATGTGCCCTGATGTGTGCTGTGCCCCTGTACCCAGATGTGCTGTGCCCTGTACTCCCTGATGTGCTGTCCCCCTGTACCCTGATGTGTGCTGTGCCCCTGTACCCTGATGTGTCCTGATGTGTGCTGTGCCCCTGTACCCTGATGTGCCCTGATGTGTGCCGTGCCTGATGTGCTGTGCCCCCGTACCCCCTGATGTGCTGTGCCCCTGTATCCCCTGATGTGCCATGCCCCTATACCCTGATGTGTGCTGTTCCTTGATGTGTGCTGTACCCCTGTACCCTGATGTGTTCTGTGCCCCTGTATCCTGATGTGCTGTGCCCCTGTATCCTGATGTGCGGTGCCCCTGTACCCTGATGTGTGCTGTGCCCTGATGTGCTCTGACCCTTTACCCCCTGATGTGTGGTGCCCCTGTACCCCCTGATGTGCGGTGCCTTGATATGCGCTGTTCCTCTGTACCCTGATGTGCCCTGATGTGTGCTGTGCCATGTACCCCCTGATGTGCTGTGCCCCTGTACCCTGATGTGTGCTGTGCCACTGTACCCTAATGTGCCCTGATGTGTGCTGTGCCTGATGTGCTGTGCCCCGTACCCCCTGATGTGCTGTGCCCCTGTATCCCCTGATGTGCCATGCCCCTGTACCCTGATGTGTGCTGTGCCCTGTACCCTGCTGTGCCCTGTAAACTACTGTCCCTGTACCCTGATGTGTGCTGTGTCCTGTACTCCAATGTGCCCTCTACTGTGATGTGTGCTATACCTTGTATCCCTATGTGCCCTGTACCCTGATGTGTGATATACCCTACTGTGCCCTGTACCCTGATGTGTGTTGTGCCCTATACCCTGATGTGTGCTGTACCCTACTGTGCCCTGTACCCTGGTGTGTGCTGTGCCCTCTACTCTGATGTGTTCTGTACCCTGTGCCCCATATTCTGCTGTACCCTGTACCTTGCTGTGTGCCCTGTACCCTGCTGTGTGTTCTGCTGTGCTTGAGCATCTGTGCAGGAAAAAAACAGCACAAATTTCACATAAAATAGGTAAGTTCTAAGATTTTTTTTTCTATTACTTAATGCCATTTCTGAAAATAATTGTTGTTCTATCACAGCTCACTGATCACACCAATGTTCCATGGGCTGTAGATCTAATGTTATGGGTTACAGCACACCTAAATTCTTAGCCCCACTCCTGAACCCCCAATGGTTGCCTTACCCATGCCCAGTTAGTTTTTATTGTTTGAATTATTTTTTCCATTATGGACGTGAGTGGGGCCTCAAGTCTAAGTTTTGCCTTAGGCCTCATAAAGCCTAGAGCCGCCTCTGCGTCCGTCCCCTCCGCCCGAGGATGTGGGAACTGGGATAGAAATCTCGGGAGTTTGCAGTTGCTGGGAGAAGCGAAGAGATCCATTTGGGGCTCTCCCCACAAATGAACCAGTTGGGCAAAGACTCCGGAAATGTACGAGAGAGACGGTCCACCTGCAGATTCAGCTTCCCAGGGAGATAGACTGCCCTCAGGGCCTGACCATGGTTCTCTGCCCAGGACATTATGGGTTCTACCTCCTTCAGCAAGACTCTGCTGTGGGTTCCTCCCTGGTGTTGTATATAAGCAACCCCTGCCCTGTTGTCCATGTGCATTATGACTGGTTTGCCCTGAATCTTGTGCTGTAAGGCCTTGAGAGCTAAAAATGCAGCTCGATATGCACTACTATATGTAAAATGTACCAATGCAAGATACAGTTGTTTATCTGAATAATTTTCAATAAAAATTGTTTAAAAAAAAAAAATGCAGCTCAAATCTCTAGCACATTCGAAACTATGCCTCTGGCCGGGAATCTCCACCTACCCTGGACAGACTGTTCTTCGCAGTGTGCCCCCCCAGCCGACCTCGCTCGAGTCCGTAGTAACAATGGTCCAATCTAATGGACCTAAGGGACGCAAGTTATTTAGGGTCTCCTTCTTCAGCCACCACTGTAGGCTCTTCCTCAGGTTGACAGATATTGTTATCAGCTGTGTTAGGTACTGCTTCCTCCACTGTGCCAGAAACACTTGTTGGAACTGCCGCATGTACCAATGTGCCCAAGGGAGCATGGGAATGCACAAAGACATAGTGCCCAACAGGCTGAGACACTGGGATGCCGACAGGTGAGTGGATGTTGCCGCTCTCAGGACTCTGTTCCTGACTGTCAACGCCTTTGCTGACGGGATTGAGACCGAGGCATTGGCTGTGTTGAAGAGTGCCCCCAGGTATACCAATTGCTGGGTTGGGACCAGCTTGCACTTCTTGATGTTGATTATCTAACCAAACTTCTGTAAGGTACTGATAAGGATCTCCCTGTGTGCCAGGAGCTCTCCCCGGTCCCTAGCCAACAGGAGGACATCGTCTAAGTAGTGATAGACGCAGAGACCCTGAACTCTGAGCGGGGCTAATACCGCAATGAGGACCTTTGGAAATGTCCTGGGTGATGTGCATAGGCTGAGGGGCAGGCTGGTAAATTGCAGGTGTGTGCGACCAACGGGAAACCTGAGATACTTCTGACACGACGGCAGGATTGGGACATGTAGATAGGCATCCTGCAGATCTAGGGAAAGCATCCAGTCACCTGGTTGCACTGCCTAAATGATTGTGTGGATGGACTCCATCTTGAACTTTTCCAGAAGGATAAAGAGATTCAGCCTCTTTAGATCTATGACTGGACGCCAGCCCCCATCCTTTTTGTGGACCATGAATAGGGTGGAGTAGAACCCGGTATATCTTTCTGAAGATGGAACCTGTATCACGGCTTGTTGTTCTTGTAACGTTTGAACATATTGTAGCAGAACTGCTGCCTTTTGTGGATCCTCCGGGATCTTGGTGGGGGAAAAATCATCTGAAGGAGGGGCGCCGTGAAACTGCCAAAATGGCCCCGGGTAACTGTTGCATTCACCCATAGGTCAGTGCAATTCTCCTCCCAGACATCCGCATGTGCCAGCCTGGACCCTACTGCGAATGTCTGGGACTGCACACCGTCAAAAGGGCTTGGTGGGCTCCTGCAGGGCTTTTGCTGCCTTTTGCCTGTGTTCCTGAGGAAGGTAGATTGGGTACCCTTCCATCTACCATGGTTCCCCGGGCCTGGAGGAATGAGAGCGGTTGGGAAAATATCTTGTTCATCTCTGTTTTCTGTCCTGTGGAAGAAGGCCTGACTTGCCCCCCGAGATTCTTGAGATGGCTGTTTCCATCTTACTGCCAAATAAGGCCTTGCCATCAAAAGGAATTTTGCACCAATTTTGCTTTGATGATGCATCGGCAGCCTAAGGTTTCAACCATAGGGCCCTGTAACAGAGTGTAGCATTGCTCTGGCTGAACATCTGATTGTGTCTATAGCCGCCTCACCAATGAATTCGGATGACACCTTGAGTTCTTCCAGAGACCGGATGATATCTGCTCTTGGAACCCCTTCTTTTAATTCGACATTTTGAATCCAGACCTTCACGGCGCTGGCCACTGAGGTGAGGGCTACAGCTGGACGACAGGCTGCTCCAGCCGCTTGATAGATCTTCTTCAAGTCCAGATCTATCCTTTTATCCATTGCGTCTTTAAATGTGGCTGAGTCCTCCATCGGAAGGGTGACATTCTTGGCCAGCCTGACCACTGCCGCATCCACCACCGGCGGGGAGTCAAGTGAGACCGCATCTGCCTCCTGGAGGGGATACAGCTTATGCAGCCTGTTGAATGAGAACCTTTTTTCAGTGTTCTGCCACTCTTGCTTAATAATGCCCTTAATTTCCTACATAAAAGGAAAAAAAGGATTGGCGCTTTTGGAGGAATGGGAAATAGGTTTTTGCCTGTTTGGGGGCTTCCTCTTCCTCCCATGTAATGGCCTGCTTGATTGCCTGGATGCACGGATCCACCAGGGAGAAGCTAAATCCGAGTTGTTCCAGGCCACTCTCCGAAGAGGAGGAACTGCTGGCTTCCGCCTGCTCTGCGGACTCTGCCGGGAAGGTGTTGACCTGTGGAGCGGTACCTGAGGTCCCTGGTTGATCCTCTCTCAGATTTTCCTGGCTGGAACCACCACCGGGCTGTCTGGCAGGAATAATGCAAGTAACCTCCGAGATGGAGTCCTGCACCACCTTTTTCAGTAAGGTTGATACTTGGGCAGTCTCTTGTTCTCTGTCCACAGCGAACTCTTCCCTCAGTCCCTGCACACTAGCTTGTTGGGCATTGGGGCTGCACCACAGACCCAGCAGGTCTTTTTACTAGGGCTCTGGTATTGCTCAGGAGAAGAGGAGGCATGTCGCCTCTTTTTTTACTTCTTTTTGGAATGGGAGCGGTGCCTGTGGCCACGTTCTCCCAAAGAGTTTCTTTCTTCTATGGCTCTAGATATTCGAGAGCATGAGCGTGCGTTGGTCCCCTACCTTAATGGTTGAGGGTCTTGTGTAAATGGTGACTAACTCATGGTTGAGGAACAGGCGGGACGGTCAGCTGGAAAAAGGAAAGGCAAGAAGAAAAGACAGAGTTAGAAGTTTTTTTTTTGGAATGAAGAAAAGTTATGTTTGTCCAATCTCCTCTTCTTTTTTTTTGATACCTGTCAGGAGACAGCAGAGGATGCTCCAAGGACACTTATCTTCTGGACAAACAAAAACCCCGGAGGGACGTCTACCCAACAGAGGAGGTTGTGTCCGCCCGCCTCTCTGGGCACACCCTGACTATTAGATAGAGTGGGGAAGGCAGAGACATTCCCCAGCCCCACCCACCCTCTTGCTGGCAAAATACCCACATCAAATACGGAGGGCGGCGTCTGTGCTGGCCACTGCACATGTGCGAGTGGTGCGACACGATGATGTTATCATCGGGCGCCCAGGATAAGTAAAAGAAGCCAATGGCAGCCACATTTTCCCTATAGGGCAGAAAAATATAGCCCAGTAAGGCTTCCACCGTCCCCGCAGACGGCAGGAACACAGGACGACTGCTGGGACCCATGAGGGGAGAAGGAAGGGGAGAAAGGAAGGAAAGAAGGAAGAAGATGACCACAGAAGGTAAGAACCCAAACAAGAATAAGGGACAGCAAACCTAAAATAGCGATAGCGGCCAAAATACCTGAAATAGCTGGCCCCCCCTCCACACCTCTGCCCACAGTCACTGAGTAAATTGGCAGATTTTGTTCCTAGTGAGGAAACACTGCAAGCCCCAGCAAGACCCACAGAAGGGGCTCCCTAGGTCATGGTGCATTTAGCAGCCCTCGTCTGGAACTTCATACTGGGAGAGGCTCAACCCAGCCGGATGCTGCACCAAGGCAGAGGTGGGGACATTACTTCTTACTTCATCACTGGTGCGTTGAGGTATGAGGAAAAAAGAAAGAATGGGGGGGCAGCTAACTACGCTTTTTTTATGATATTCACTGGTCCTGAGAGAGTGGTCAAGAGGCGGAGCTCTATCACTAGTATGCTGCCATGTTGGCATCAGGAAAGTTAATTTATTTCAGTAATTCTATTCAAAAAGTGAAACTCATATTTTATATAGATGCGTTAAACACAGCGTGATTATTTTAAGCATTTCTTTCTTTTAATTTTGATGATTATGGCTTACAGCTACTGAAAGCCACAAATTCATTATCTCAGAAAATTTGAATATTACATAAGACCAATAAAAAAAAAAAGGATTTTTAATACAGAAATGTTGGTTTACTGAAAAGTATGTCCATGTATAGTATAGTATAGTATGCACGCAATACTTGGTCGGAGCTCCTTTTGCATGAATTACTGCATCAATGCGGCTTGGTATGGAGGCGATTAGCCTGTGACACTGCTGAGGTGTTATGGAAGCCCAGGTTGCTTTGATAGAGGCTTTCAGCTTGTCTGCATTGTTGGGTCTGGTGTCGAGTTTGCTGGCCAATCAAGAACAGTGATACCATGATCATTGAACCAGGTATTGGTACTTTTGTCAATGTGGGGAGGTGCCAGGTCCTGCTGGAAAATGAAATCCGCATAAAGCTGGTCAGCAGAGGGAAGCCTAAAGTACTCTAGAATTTCCTAGTGGAGGGCTGCACTGACTTTGGACTTGATAAAACACAGTGGACCAACACCAGAAGATGGCATGGCTGCCCAAATTAACACAGACTGTGGAAAATGTAGCATTTCATTTGGAAATCAAGGTCCCAGAGTCTGGAGGAAGAGTAGAGAGGCACAGAATCCAAGTTGCATAAGGTCCAGTGTGAAGTTTTCATAGTCAGTGATGATTTGAGGGCCATGCAGGCCCGGACTGGCCATAGGGCACACCAGGCATATGCCCGGTGGGCCACGGCTGCCGGGCCTGAGTCACCGCCGGGCCGGGCCTGATCCGACCGCCTCTCTTCTGATCCACGGCTGGCCTCTCCGTGGCCGACATCCCGGCGAGGGCCGCATGCTGGTCTTTCTGGCCGGCTCCCCACTACCCACTCCCAAGCTTGGCTCGGCTGCTCTGTGGGATGGTGCCGTTCATCCGGCCTCACCGTGGCCAGTTCAGCGGCCTTCAGTTCAGGAAAGGGCCGGGATGAAGGGGGACGAGCTGCCTGCCTCCCTTCTGCCTGATGTTGGACAGCAAAAAAGTAAGCGATGTCTGGGGGCTGTGGCTGTCTCTTTGCAGGTCTGGGGCTGTCTCTTTGCTGATAATGGCGCTGTCTCTTTGCTGATAATGGTGCTGTCTCTTTGCTGGTAATGGCGCTTTCTCTTTGCAGGTCTGGGGCTGTCTCTTTGCTGGTAATGGGACTGTGACTGTCTCTTTGCTAGTCTGGGGCTGTCTCTTTGCAGGTCTGGGGCTGTCTCTTTGCTGGTAATGGGGCTGTCTCTTTGCAGGCCTGGGCTGTCTCTTTGCAGGTCTGGGGCTGTCTCTTTGCTGGTAATGGGGCTGTCTCTTTGCTGGTCTGGGCTGTCTCTTTTCTGGTAATGGGGGTGTCTCTTTGCAGGTCTGGGGCTGTCTCTTTTCAGGTCTGGGGCTGTCTCTTTGCAGGTCTGGGGCTGCCTCTATGCTGGTAATGGGTCTGTCTCTTTGCAGGTCTGGGGCTGTCTTTTTGATGGTAATGGGCTGTCTCTTTGCAGGTCTGGGGTTGTCTCTTTGCTGGTAATGGGGCTGTCTCTTTGCAGGTCTGGGCTGTCTCTTTGCATAATGGGGCTGTCTCTTTGCAGGTTAAGGCTGTCTCTTTGCAGGTCTGGGCTGTCTCTTTGCAGGTCTGGACTATCTCTTTGCTGGTAATGGGGCTGTCTCTTTGCAGGTTAAGGCTGTCTCTTTGCAGGTCTGAGGCTGTCTCTTTGCTGGTAATGGGGCCGTCTCTTTGCAGGTTGAGGCTGTCTCTTTGCTGGTCTGAGGCTGTCTCTTTGCAGGTCTGAAGTTGCCCCTTTGCACGTCTGGGGCTGTCTCTTTGCAGGTCTGAGGTTGTCCCTTTGCAGGTCTGAGGCTGTCTCTTTGCAGGTCTGAGGCTGTCTCTTTGCAGGTCTGAGGCTGTCTCTTTGCAGGTCTGGGGCTGTCTCTTTGCTGGTAATTGGGCTGTCTCTTTGCAGGTCTGAGGTTGTCCCTTTGCAGGTCTGGGGCCATCTCTTTGCTGGTAATGGGGCTGTCTCTTTGCAGGTCTGAGGTTGTCCCTTTGCAGGTCTGAGGCTGTCTCTTTGCAGGTCTGAGGCTGTCTCTTTGCAGGTCTGAGGCTGTCTCTTTGCAGGTCTGGGGCTGTCTCTTTGCTGGTAATGGGGCTGTCTCTTTGCTGGTCTGAGGCTATCTCTTTGCAGGTCTGAGGCTGTCTCTTTGCTGGTAATGGGGCTGTCTCTTTGCAGGTCTGAGGCTGTTTCTTTTCTGGTAATGGGGGCTGTGGCTGTCTCTTTGCAGTTTAAGGCTGTCTCTTTGCTGGTCTGAGGCTGTCTCTTTGCAAGTCCGAGTCTGTCTCTTTGCTGGTAATGGGGCTGTGGCTGTCGCTTTGCAGTTTAAGGCTGTCTCTTTGCAGGTCTGGGGCTGTCTCTTTGCTGATAATGGCGCTGTCTCTTTGCTGATAATGGTGCTGTCTCTTTGCTGGTAATGGCGCTTTCTCTTTGCAGGTCTGAGGCTGTCTCTTTGCAGGTCTGAGGTTGCCCCTTTGCAGGTCTGGGGCTGTCTCCTTGCTGGTAATGGGGCTGTCTCTTTGCAGATCTGAGGTTGTCCCTTTGCAGGTCTGAGGCTGTCTCTTTGCAGGTCTGAGGCTGTCTCTTTGCAGGTCTGAGGCTCTCTCTTTGCAGGTCTAGGGCTGTCTCTTTGCTGGTAATGGGGCTGTCTCTTTGCAGGTCTGAGGTTGTCCCTTTGCAGGTCTGGGGCTGTCTCTTTGTCGGTAATGGGGCTGTCTCTTTGCTGGTCTGAGGCTGTCTCTCTGGAGGACTGGGGATGTCTCTCCTTTGCTATATGGGGATGTATCTTAGCCGGACTTGGATGTTTCTCAGAACATCCTTACACCGACCACCTATGTGAACGATTGTCTTACCACTCCCCCCCCCCCCCGATCGGGCTGCCCAGTCTAAAATGCCCGGGCCTATTTTTTGTCCCAGTCCGGGCCTGGGGCCATGTCATCTGCTGGTGCTGGTCCACTGTGTTTTATCAAGTCGAAAGTCAGCACTGCCCTTCATGATTCCCTCTGCTAACCAGCTTTATGGAGATGCTGATTTCACTTTCCAGCAGGACTTGGCACCTGCCCACACTGCCAAAAGTACCAATACCTGGTTTAATGATCATGGTATCACTGTGCTTGATTGGCCAGCAAACTCTCCTGACCTAAATCCCTAAATCTGTGAAGTATTGTCAAGAGTAAGTTGAGAGACACTAAACCCAACAATGCAGATGAGCTGAAGGCCGCTATCAAAGCAACCTGGGCTTCCATAACACCTCAGCAGTGCCACAGGCTGATCACCTCCATCCCGTGCCGCATTCATGCAGTAATTCATGCAAAAGGAGCCCTGACCACGTATAGAGTGCATACTATAATGTACATGGACATACTTTTCAGTAATACAGTAAAATACGCAGTGTTAACAATTATATACAATGTGCATAAAAACTTATATTGCTATTATTGTCCCAAATAAAGTGCCGATTAAACTCCAAGCTTCATAGAAGTGCTACTTACTCAAATCTTCATCAAAGTGCTATAGTGCTTCGATCTTCAAAAAAGTGCTAAAAGTGCTCCAAAACTTCACTCAGTAATGTAAAACACCCCACCTGTGTCTCTATTCACTAGAGATAATGGACTCCCAGCTTTTCAGTCTGGGGGTCAATCAGGCATTAAAATCTGGTGGAGAGTGGTAGATCATACAGGTCTGGTGGGGGTTCCCCCCAACGAGGTTCTCATTAGATCATAGATGTAAACCAAAAACAGGAACGAGAAAAGGGAGCCAATAGTGAAGTACTATAACGCTGGTGTTTTATTGTGCATATATAAACAGGTACTTACAGGACAGTAGTAAAAACAGGGCATTAATCAGACATGTAAAACTTATTGGAATGCTGTAACCAGCATTCATTCCACCGCAACATGAAGTGACCACGTTGGAACTCAAGACCGGACATTGCGTCAACGCGTTTCGCCCTCCCACAGGACGTCATGAAAGGACCTAATTTCCAGTAACAAGACCCCAATCTTTTATATCCAAGGGGAGTGGCCTCCCTCAAAGGTGACCTATGGAATTTCAATGGCGGCCATTGTAATAACAATTGCATTAAAGGGAGCCACATTTGTCACAACAGCGTCAATTCCATAACTAAAAGCATATCTTACTTATTAAAACCGATACTTGCTAAACTTTAATATCAATGTCTAGCAATGGGCCCGATGTTCGGGTCGAACATAACTTTGCAGAATCTAGAACATTATGGGGCCTTTGAGTGCCGCTGAACGCCCCATAATGCAGTGTGGGATTGCGGGGAAATTACATCTGCTCATTGGCCAAAGCATGCACATAACCTGCATGCTTTGGACAATCACAGCGCACTCTGTAGAAAGAGTCATGATTGGGCACAGGCAGCGTGCCTTTGGCCAATCACGGCTCAGGGGCTAAGTCCACGCCCCACACTATATAAGGCCGCTTACACAGGGGCCTTATGTAGTGTGTGAAGGTGGAGCCTTGTATGTGCGTAGAATTTGGTGTGGCAGTGGGTGTTAGAATTATGTTCTTAGTATTAAGTTGTGAAGCTTTGTTATAATTTTCTCAATGTTGCTGTTCAAAATGTGATGTGTGTTGGTGTCCACTGTAAGGTTTTTAACTATTTTAGATTGTAAGCTCCTATGAGCAGGGCTGTTCCAACTTAATGGTTTTCATTTGTGTCATTCACCATTTTTAGTTTTAATATTTAAATGGTAGGAACTGAATGTGTGTATATAATTGTGTTTTTATGCTTGCAAAATAAATGTCAATTATTGATCTCCTTGTTGTTTCTATTACTTTTTATGTTGGAAGTATAATATCTTTCTTTAGAATTATGTGAATTCTAAGCTGTAATTGTGAACCTCAAAACCTGATCTTTAGCACACCAGCAAGTCAATTATCCAGGTGTTTAGGTGGAGCCTTTAGATTTAACAGCTGGAGAAATTTGCAGGTAATGAATTCAGCTGGTGGATATGGAGCTGTGTGTCCTCTGCATTTGTTATTCACCTGCTGTAATCCCAGGGACACCATTTCTTAGTAAACTGCCTTAGGGTAGCTTCACACTGCAGCAATGCTGTGAATCCACTGTGTGTTCCGGCATCGCTTGTCTCCTGGTTGCAGTTCACACTGCTCTATGTGAACTGTGGGGAGTGACCATACAAAGGTAATCTCAGCCCCAAATCAGTTCACATATTGCAGTGCAAACTCACACAGGAGTCTTACTGCATGATGTAAACAGCCCTGTGCTCCAATTCTGACCCTGTGTAAAAAAAGGCTGTGTGTGTGTTTGCTCCGATTGTATGTCTGAATTCATATTGCACAGAGCTTGCATACGAGTCACACTGCAGTGTGTGAATCATATGCTATCTCTAAGGTTAGAGCAGTGTGAACCGGCCCTCACCGACCCAGAACTTTGTGATCACCTGGAAGTTCTGGTGCTGGGAGGATGTTAGAAAAGCGTTGCTCCAATCAGGTTTGACTAAAAATTAGGGTCCTGGAAATCTTAAAAAAAAATCATATATCATTGCATACACAGCCATATATATGCGCATCAATGTGCACACAGCCATATATATGCGCATCAATGTGCACACAGCCATATATGCGCGCATTAATGTGCACACAGCCATATATGCGCGCATTAATGTGCACACAGCCATATACGCGCGCATTAATGTGCACAAAGCCATATATATGTGCATCAATGGGCACACAGCCATATACGCGCGCATCAATGGGCACACAGCCATATATATGTGCATCAATGTGCACACAGCCATACATATGCGCATCAATGGGCACACAGCCATACATATGCGCATCAATGGGCACACAGCCATATATGCGCACATCAATGTGCACACAGCCATATATGCACGCATCAATGTGCACACAGCCATATATGCGCATCACAATTGTGTTTGTGTCAATGCGCATATTTGTGTGCATATGCGCATTTGTGTGCATTAGCCTATATAGATGGCAGTGGCTTTTTGCCCCACGGGCATTTTTAGAAAACATGCGGGACTCTGATATCTGGAGCAGGTTTTGCTTAAGGAGATCAGCAATTATGCACCTCTACCACCTCATACAGGAGAAAATCGCACCAATCACAAAACGCAGTCATGCTGTGCCAGGCATGGTCAGGCTATTGGTGACCTTATATATCTTGGGACGAGGCAGCTTCCAAGCCACTTTCCCAAATTTGTACATGGTGCAAAAAGCCGTGGCTGGCTACATTGCTCCATGAGTGGCTTGAATAAATAAAATGTTTTCAAATAACCATGTATGTGACCTCTTTGTTCAAATTCCTAGACGTAAGATGCGAATGCATTATGCAATCAGATTGCTAAATGTCTTTGTTTTTAGATGTACATTTAGCAAACACTGTAAGATGAAGACCAGGCAAATATTATTACTTGGATTTTGTATGTTTAATTCTGCTCAGCTGGGCAGTGTAGTGGTTAGCTCATCAACCTTCCACAGTTGGTTCCATGGGTTCGATTCCCAGGTGTCACCTGCTTCAAATTTACATTGTATTTTGAAAATGATGCTGATTACCAACCTTTTTGGGGCTTCCATACTATGAAGTTTGTAACTGTATGCAATGGTACATACATATTCAAAATATGGGGTACTGCAGGTGTGTTCTTGATTTTAAGGGGAACGCCATGCCTATAAGATCAAATAGAAAGTTTTATGTTACATTTAAACTTCGTCCACTGTGGACCCTTAGCTTGGGTACCTTGGTTGACACCTTCCAACTACTCGATTGGTGATGTGACGGGTCGACTCGTCTTAATTTGTATGTTTTAGGTTCATTATTATAAACGGACCAGAAGTAGAATGTCACAAACGATTTACATGTAGATTTTTGTTTCTGTAAATCGTTAGACTAACGTATTA
>BLSH010202041.1:535335-567859 GCA_018402905.1 Glandirana rugosa
TGTACATCTCCGTGTCGGACCACCACCATGAACGATAACTGTGCACTCTGGACACACACCATATGACAATGAAAGTCACCTAAAATTACGACTAAAATGATTTTATTTACACTCACGTAAAATTGGTGAACTGTTGACCCGTGAATTTGGGGGAAGGATTGGTCTGGTTAAAAGTCGAAAGTCACGAGAGTGTAAAACTTACTGTTAAGTATGATGTGACATGGGTATACTTTAAAAGTAGGAAAAAAAGTGTGTTTATCTCGAAAGAAAACCACCATAAATTAGTGGTAACCCCACAAAGGTTATTTTTACCAAAGACATATAGCAGTATAAATTTTGGCCAAAATTTACTAAGAAAAATTACTAATTTGCAAAATGTTATAACAGAAATAAAGAAAAATGCATTTTTTTTTACAAAATTTTCGGTATTTTTCCATTTACTGCTCAAAAAATAAACACCCCAATGGTGATTAAATACCACCAAAAGAAAGCTCTATTTGTGTGAAAAAAAGGATGAAAATTTCATATGGGTACAGTGTAGTATGAATTGTCATTCAAAATGTGAGAGCACTGAAAGCTGAAAATTGGTCTGGTTAGGAAGGGGGTTTAAGTGCCCAGTTGTCAAGTGGTTAAAATGCACTCACATTTATTTTAGTAAAATCAGCATTAAAATCCACTGAAAGTAACAGTATACCACACACAGGTCTCACGTGTCAATAGCAAGTACCACCACCAGGCTGTGCCTCTACATGTTTTACCACCCCACGTGGCTTCATCTGGAGGAGTATACATTTACTCAAACAATCAGTGCAGACCCCCCTGCCAGGAGAGCCACCGATTGGCTCTCCTCTACACGCGTCTGCACAAGTAGAGGAAAAGCCGATAAACGGCTCTTCCTGTTTACACTGTGACCAGCCGTGATTGGTCACGGATGATCACAGCTTCTGATAGAAGCTTTTTAACAAGATCGGTATTGTGGTGGGTCAGACTAACACACCGCACCACCGATCGCTGTGCGGGCACACAATTGCAGCTTGTCCTGAGGACGTCAATGGACATCCAGTCGGGATAACTGAACCACCGCGCAGCCGTCATTTGTCTATAGGCCGGTGGGAAGTGGTTAAAGGTATATTTCATTTTTATTGTTTCTCTCTAAGCATTATTAAAATCACTGTTCCTGAAAAAACTATTGATTTAAAACATTTATTTGCATTGATACATGTCCCCTAGGGCAGTGCATGGGTCCCCATACACTTTTTATGGCAATAACTTGCATAAAAGCCTTTAAAATGAGCACTTTTGATTTTTCATGTTCACGTCCCATAGACTTTAATAGGTTTTGCATGTATTATTGCCTGTTCGCAAGTTCTGGTGCGAACCAAAACGGGGGGGGGGGGATTGTTTGGCCAATCCCTATTAATTAAATATCTAAAACACCACACTGTACAACTGAAAACAAATTAAATTGAAACATTAAATTAAGTTAAAATTAAAGATGAAAAGAAAAAGAAAAATGAAAATAAAAATAAATATAAAAAAATTTTAAATTAAAATTAAAGAAATAACAAATAAAATAAAATATTTATTTTTTCTTTAATTTTTAGATTTATTTTTCAATTTCATTTGTTTTCAGTTGTTCAGTGTGGTGTTTTAGATATTATATTAAAGTTTAGCAAGTATCGGTTTTAATAAGATATGCTTTCATTTATGGAATTGACGCTGTTGGGATGAATGTGGCTCCCTTTAATGTAATTGTTATTACAATGGCCACCACTGAAATTCCATTGGTCACCTTTGAGAGAGGCCGCTCCTCTTGGGTATAAAAGATTGGGCTCCTGTTACAGGAAATTAGGTCCTTTGATGACGCCCTGTGGGAGGGCGAAACGCGTTGATGCAATTTCCGGTCTTGAGTTCCAACGTCGTCACGTGTTGCGGTGGGACGCACGCTGGTTACGGCATTCCAGGAAGAGTTTAAATGTGTGATTGATGCCCTGTTTTTACTACTGTCCTGTAAGTATCTGTTTATATATGCACAATAAAACACCAGCATTATAGTACTTCACTATTGGCTCCTTTTTCTCATTCCTGTTTTTGGTTTACATCTGTGATCTACTGAGAACCTCGTTGGGGGAACCCCCACCAGACCTGTATGATCTACCACTCTCCACTAAATTTAAATCCTGGTTGACCCCCAGGCTGAAAATCTGGGAGTCCATTATCTCTGGTGAGTAGAGACGCAGGAGGAGTGAAGTTGGAGCACTTTAACCACTTGCCTACCGCGCTATAGTTGAAAGATGTCTACAGCGTGGTCGGCTTATTTTGGGAGGGCGTTCATGGACGTCCTGCCGGAATCACGCTCCCACGCGCCCCCTGGGGCACGCACCCGGCAATGTCTGTGATCGTCGGGTCTCCAAGACCCGGCGTGTCACGGATCGGGGTAAAGGGCCAATGACCGCGGCCCATTACCATGTGATCAGTCTTTTTCTGCCGTCACTTTTCTATGTTTCTATCACTTTGTCCAATGGACGGAGTGATCACTTGTAAACAAACCGGAGCATGTTCGGTTCGGCTCCTCCCCTCTCATCGCACCAATCGCACAGTGTGTGAGGAGAAGAGAGAACGGGTGCAGCAGCGCAGTGGGCTGGATGTGAAGTGCCCACAGCGTTGATCTGTGCCCACCCCTAGGACATCCATACATCCCTACCTCATTATCCCTGGCCCATCCATCCATGCATCCCTGGCCCATCCATCCATGCATCCCTGGCTCATCCATCCATGCATTCCTGGCTCATCCATCCATGCATCCCTGGCTCATCCATCCATGCATTCCTGGCTCATCCATCCATGCATCCCTGGCCCATCTATCCATGCATCCCTGGCCCATCCATCCATGCATCCCTGGCTCATCCATCCATGCATCCCTGGCTGATCCATCCATACATCCCTGGCTCATCCATGCATGAATCCCTAGATGATCCATCCATCCATCCCTGGGACATCCATATCTGACTCATCCATCCATCCCAGGCTCACCAATACCTGGCTCATCCATCCATCCATGGCTCACCCATGCATCCCTGGCTCACCCGTCACAGGCTCACCCATCCATGGCTCACCCAGTCCCTGGCTCACCCGTCCTTGGCTCACACCGTCCCTGGCTCACGCGTCCATGGCTCACCCAGTCCCTGGCTCACCCGTTCCTGGCTCACCCGTCCCTGGCTCACCCAGTCCCTGGCTCTCCCATCCCTGGCTCTCCCAGTCCCTGGCCCACCCAGTCCCTGGCTCACCCGTCCATGACTCATCCATCCCTGGCCCACCCATTCCTGGCTCATCCATGCTCCATCCCTGGCTCATCCATGAACATCCATGTTCCATCCCTGGCTCATCCTTCCACATCCATGTTCCATCCCTGGCTCACCCCTCCACATCCATGCTCCATCCCTGGCTCATCCATCCACATCCTTGTTCCATCCCTGCCTCATCCGTCCACATCCATGTTCCATCCCTGGCTCACCCATCCACATCCATGTTCCATCCCTGGCTCATCTGTCCACATCCATGCCATTACAGTGCCCATCAGTGCCTCACAAAAGTGTGATAGGTAGTCAAATTAGATTTGAAATGTGTGTCCCTAGAATGCCTGATGGTGCTCCCTGCATGTTGGGCCTCTGTATGTGGCCAGGCTATGGAAAAGCCTCACACATGTGGTACTGCCATACTAGGGACAATACATCCATACAACCCTGACTCGTCCATCCATACATCCCTGGCCCATCCATCCCGGGCTCACCAATACCTGGCTCATTCCTCCATCCATGGCTCACCCATTCCCTGGCTCACCATCCCTGGCTCACCCATCCCTGAGACATAGACATCCATACATTCTTGGCTCGTCCATCCATACATCCCTGGCTCATCCCTCCCTGGCTCATCCATACATCCCTAGCTTATCCATCCACCCATCCCTGGGTCATCAATATCTGGCTCATCCATCCCAGGCTCACCAATACCTGGCTCATCCATCCATCCATGGCTCACCCATCCATCCCTGGCTCACCCATTCCCTGGCTCACCCATCCTTGGCTCACCCAGTCCCTGGCTCATTCGTTCCTCGCTCACCCATCCCTGGCTCACCCCGTTCCTGGCTCACCCGTCCCTGACTCACCTAGTCCATGGCTCACCCAGTCCCTGGCTCACCCAGTCCCTGGCTCAGCCCGTCCCTCGCTCACCCAGTCCCTGGCTCACCCAGTCCCTGGCTCACCCATCCCTGCCTTACCCCATCCCTGGCTCCCCTGTCCCTGACACACCCAGTCCATGGCTCACCCAGTCCCTGGCTCACCCGTCTCTGGCTCACCCCATCCATGGCTTGCCCAGTCCCTGGCTCACCCTGTCCCTGGCTCATCTGTCCCTGGCTCACCCATCCCTAACTCATACATCCCTGGCACACCCTTCCATGTCTCACCCAATCCCTGGCTCACCCGTCCCTGGCTCACCTGTCCCTGGCTCACCCAGTTCCTGGCTCACCTGTCCCTGGCTCACCCAGTTCCTGGCTCACCCAGTCCCTGGTTCACCCGTCCCTGGCTCACCCGTCCCTGGCCCACCCAGTCCCTGGCTTACCTGTCCATGGCTCATCCATCCCTGGCTCACCCATCCCTGGCTCATCCATGCTTCATCCCTGGCTCATGCATCCATCCCTGGCTCATTCATCCATCCCTGACTCATCCATTCATCCCTGGCTCATCCATGCACCATCCCTGGCTCATCCATGCTCTATCCCTGGCTCATCCATCCACATCCATGTTCCATCCCTGGCTCATCCGTCCACATCCATGTTCCATCCCTTGCTCACCCATCCACATCCATGCTCCATCCCTGGCTCATCCATCCACATCCTTGTTCCATCACTGGCTCATCCATCCACATCCATGTTCCATCCCTAGCTCACCCATCCACATCCATGTTCCATCCCTGGCTCATCAGTCCACATCCATGTTCCATCCCTGGTTCACCCATCCACATCCATGCTCCATCCCTGGCTCGTCCATCCACATCCTTGTTCCATCACTGGCTCATCCGTCCGCATCCATGTTCCATCCCTGGCTCACCCATCCACATCCATGTTCCATCCCTGGTTCATCCGTCCACATCCATGCCACTACAGTGCCCATCAGTGCCTCAAAAAGTTTGATAGGTAGTCAAATTAGATATGAAATGTGTGTCCCTAGAATGCTTGATGGTGCTCTTTGCATGTTGGGCCTCTGTATGTGGCCAGGCTGCGGAAAAGCCTCACACATGTTGTACCGCCATACTAGGGACAAGTAGCAGAATATATTTTGGGGTGTAATTTTTGCTATGTACATGCTATGTGTTAGAAATATTGTATAAATTGACAACTTTGTGTAAGAAAAATTATGTTTTCATTTTCTTTCCACATTTTCCCAAATCTTGTGGAAAAATATGACATGTTCATAAAACTCATTATGCCTCCTAGAATATATGTTGGGGTGTTTACTTTCCAAAATGGGGTTATTTTTTGGGTGTTTCTATTGTCCTGGTGCTCCAGGGCCTTCAAAAGTGTGATAGGTAGTCAAATGTTATGCGTAATTTATTAATTTATGCTCCTAGAACACCTGACGGTGCTCCCTGCATGTTGAGCCTCTGTATGTGGCCAGGCCGTGAAACAGTCTCACACATGTTATATCGCCATACTCAGGAGGAGTAGCAGAATGTGTTTTGGGGTGTAATTTGTGGTATGCATACGCTGTGTGTGAGAAATAACCTGTTATTATGACAGGTGACATTATGACATTTTATGAAAAAAATAAAAATTAAAAATAAAAATTTTCATTTTGCAAAGAATTGTGGGAAAAAATTAAAATTTTAGAAAACTCACCATGCCTCTTACTAAGTACCTTGGACTGTCTACTTTCTAAAAAGGGGTAGTTTGGGGGGTATTTGTAGTTTCCTGCCTTGTTAGGGTCTCAAGAAATGAGGCCATCAGTACATCAGGTGTGATCAATTTTCAGTGAATGGCACCATAGCTTGTAGACTAACTTTCACAAAGACCAAATGATATACACTAATTTGGGTTATTTTTACCAAAGATAAGTATCAATATAAATTTTGTCCAAAATTTATGAAGAAAAATTACTAATTTGCAAAATTATATAACAGAAACAAAAAAAATGCAATTTTTTACAAAATTTTCGGTCTTTTTTCATTTATAGCGCAAAAAAAAAAAAAAAACCCAGCGGTGATTAAATACCCCCCAAAAAAAACTATTTGTGTGAAAAAAAGGATAAAAATTTTATATGAGTACAGTGTAGTATGACTGAGTAATTGTGATTCAAAATTGGTCTGGTTAGAAATGGGGTTTAAGTGCCCAGTGGTCAAGTGGTTAAGCACTTTTTTGAAGATTGAAGCACTGAAACACTATATCACTTTGATGAAGATTTGAGTATGCAGCACTTCTATGAAGTTTGGAGTTTAATTGGCATTTTATTTGGGAAAATAATAGCAATTTAAGTTTTTATGCACATTGTTTATAATTGCTAGCGCTGTATATTTTATTGTATTATTTTGGAGTGGTTAGCACTTTTGTGTATAGCAGCTGCAATCATTTTCACACATTTTCTTACTTTACCATAGCACGGGTTTATTTATATTTCTTATTTATCATACTTTTCAGTAAACCAACATGTATGTAATAAAAATCCTTTTTTTTTTTTTATTGGTCTTCTGTAACATTCTAGTTTTCTGAGATACTGAATATTGGGGTTTCAATAGCTGTAAGCCAAAATCATCAAAATTGAATAGAAATGCTTGAAATATATCACTTCGTGTGTAACGCATCTATATAAAATATATGAGTGTAAATTTTTGAACAGAATTACTGAAATAAATTAAATTTTTGATGATATTCTAATTTCATGAGATGCACCTGTATTAGACTTGCGGGTCCTCTCCCCATCACCATTTTGTGATTGGACAGTGACAGGAGATGCAGCAGATCAATGCGCTCATCTCTCTGGCACTCTGTTCTCCCCTCCTATCAGCATGTTCCTTATTTATTGGCTCCTTGTGCTGCTTCCCCCTCGCATTAGCTCCTTGAGCTGCTTCTCTTTTTCATTGATTCCTTATGCGGATTCTTCCTCTCCCATTCTAAAATTTGCTGTATGGGGGGGAGTGCAAGAGTCAAAGTCAAAGTCAGGTACTTAAGCTACTTGCATTTAAAAAAATATTTTTAAGGATGTATTAAATATACATCCTCATTTGCCCAGCGCAATGTCTTCTGCCCGCCCCCACCAATTCTGGTGGGGGATATAAGAAAAATATAGTTCCCCTCTTACTAAACGCCACCAAGGGTGTAATCCTGGTATGTTGGAAAAAGATACAGCCACTTTCAATGGAGCATTGGATTAAACAAGTCAATGCTATTAGGGAGGCGGAGGAATGGGTACACACCTATCAGGACATGTTTGACAAGTTTTATGAAAAATGGGCAAATTGGATACACTTTACTACCTCTACTGTGAGCCAGCTGTGAACGGTTCTTTGATACTGGTAGAAGTAGGAATCATATAGGATGTCATACTCCATTATCTTAATGGAATTAGATCCCTCATCTTTTATTTGATGCTTCCTGACCACTCCACCTCTCTCATCGCCACCTTTTCTGTTTTGATTTTCCATTACTTTTGTTACCAGTGTTGTTGTGATTAGTTTTAGAGGGAAGGTAAGAGATATGCTCTGACCCTCTATTTTACTGTGCACTTTGGATTTTTTGACTTACCTGTACAATATGTCATGAAAGTATTTGATAGGTACTGTATATTGCAAATGACTTACCTACTGTATATTAAGAGTACTTTTACAACTTGTGCCCTGTACTATTTTTCTTTATAGTAGAATTGTTAACGTATGATCGTACTCTAGTCTGTAACCCCTTTTGGTCTGGATATACACTATATAGTATTACCAAAAGTATTGGGACACCTGCCTTTAAATGCACATGAACTTTAGTGGCATCCCAGTCTTAGTCCATAGGGTTCAATATTGAGTTGGCCGACCCTTTGCAGCTATAACAGCTTCAACTCTTCTGGAAAGGCTGCCCACAAGGTTTAGGCATGTGTCTATGGGAATGTTTGACCATTCTTCCAGAAGAGCATTTGTGAGGTCAGGCACTGATATGGACGAGAAGGCCTGGCTCGCAGTTTTTGCTCTAATTCATCGCAAAGGTGTTCTATCGGTTGAGGTCAGGCCAATCAAGTTCCATCACCCCAAAACTCGCTCATCCATGTTTTTATGGACCTTGCTTTGTACACTGGTCCAAATCATTTGGTGTGGTATGGTTTTGGTAATATAGTGTATGACTATTTGTGTGTACATCTTTTAACTGAAAAATGAAAATCAATTATTATATTAAAAAAAAGCAAAAAAATCTGTGCTCATTTTTTTCTTTAATTGCCTGGAATTCAGCATTTGTTTCCATTGTATTCACTGAGAGATGACATTTTCTTGTTGCCAGTCCGCCAGTGTATACTGTTATTCAGTGCAACAAGCACTATTGGAATATGTAGGGGAAGCAAATAAGGAAAAAATGTTCCTTTTAAACTGACATTCGTTGCACATTTGTCAAAGATCAGAACTTGGATTAAAGTAGGTAGATATTATGAATGGTGTAAAAAAGGTAGCCTAGTTAAAAATTAAATGTAGGTTACCTGATTTTAAAACATTGCATATTGCCCAATATTGGAAATATTTAAATGAGACACAGCTGCTGAACAAAGATTTTATAAGCTCAGTGACGTTCAAAAGAAAAGGGAAAACCCACAACTATTACTGTCTCTGTACAGTCACCTCTGCAGTGATTAACCAAGTGTTGAATCAACAAATGACTTAACTATACTGTTATGTATAATGAATGTGCGATTGAGGGAAATTCAAAAACACCTAACAGTAATACGTAAAATAAAATAGTTATATCTGTGGTTACAATGGTATCCTTGGTTTCCTCTGAAGTTAGATGTTCTATTAATCAAGAGGTTATAAATTAGTTTTAAAACATAGGAATGATATTTTGCTACTTGTATACAGGATATTTGGTTGAGTTGGGGTTTAGTGCGCTTGGTGGATCTTTGTGTTGCTTGATGTTGCTTTATTTATGGACTTCAATATAGGGTAACCAGATGTCCCCGGTTTCCAGGACAGTCCCCTGACTGAGGACACTGTCCCCCCCCCAAGAATGTCTCCGCTTTTGTCCCCGGATTGCAGGTGCGGACTTGGGGTTGCCACCTGCCTGGTTTTTGAGACATGTCTCTGCCCGCCTGTAACCCGGACAGTGTCCCACCCGACTGAACCTGACAGTGGCTCAACTGTGGCACCATGTCCACAGTGATTTCCGCTCCTGCATGTGAAAATTTCCCCCGCCACATCTACCCCCTGCACTCCGTGCCTCCATGCGCTCAGTGTGCTACAGATGAGACATGGAGGTGGAGGCGGAGCCTCCATGTTGCCAGGTGCTCTGGCTGGCTGCAGACAGAACACAGAGGTGGAGCCTCCATCTCGCTTTGGGCTCTGGCTGGCTGCAGAAGACACACAGAGTTGGGGTTGCAGGTGGAGCCTCCATGTTGCCTGCTGCTCTTTTGAAAACTGTGCGGAGATCACGCTGGGAGACTTGTACAATAAGTGTTTGGGGAATTGTAGTATGTCAGGAATTCAACAAAGGATTCTCACACCCCCCATACACCATACAGCCCTCACCCCTCCCCCATACATCGTCCATCCATACAGTCCTCGCCCCTCCCCTCCATACACCATCTATCCATACAGCCTTCACCCCTCCCCCCATACATCATCCATCCATACAGTCCTCACCCCCCCCCCATACATCATCCATCCATACAGTCCTCACTCCTCCCCCCCATACACCATGCATATGTAGCCAGAAGTTAAATGGTGCTTCTTTAACATGGGATATCAATGTTTATTGATGTTGTGGAGACTCCCCTCTAGTGTTGAAACTGCTGAACAGAATGGTCATGTGAGAGGTACTGCCTGTGGGATTTGTAGTGCTACAGAGGAAGTCTGTCCCTGGATTCTGCAATGAAAGGACTTCATTTCCCAGGATGCTGTGCTGCAGGAAGAGCTCTTTGGAGGAACGATGCTTTGCGGGAGAACCTATTTAAGTGGAGGGAAGAGTTGGCACCAGTATCTTTGAACAGTGTGATCGACCAGTAGGGATCTATGTGTCCTAGCAGGATTACGGCCTGCAGCCTAGGTTAAGTGATCCAGCAGGCCAAATTCATACAGCAACTCCAGCGAGCTGCAAAGGAACATGGTTCCAGTGAGTGACCAGTGGAGCCAGCGTGCCAGCATCAGTTTGTTTCAGATTCAGTGGCATCTACAGTGTCGGCAGCAGTCGATCCGGAGAGAACTGCAACGAGAGCAATGTAAGCTGGTTTCCTTAAAGCAAAGAGCAAACGGATACCATCAGTTCCAGCATCAGCAGCACAGCCTGAACAGCTGGACCACTTTCTGATATCAACAGGGTGGTGAGCAGGCCAAGCCCTACCTTTGAGTATACTCAGGTGTTTCAATACTTCCTTGTCAGTACAGACTCAGTTTCCCCAGTGGATTACAAAATCCTGTGCACAGTTCTTTCTTTAGTAGCTGTTATAACTTGAAGTCAGTCATCACTACCAAGGCTCTCTCCTAAAGTTCACTCAAGTTGCCTATTTTGTGCCCTAACACAGGCATTAATGGACACAGTAATTTAGGTACCTAGCTTTAGAACAAAACAAAGCCGGCAGAAGCTTGAACTGAACTTCATTAACTGGAGCCTTTTATTTGCAGTTACCATTTCTCACGTGACCAAAAGCCAAAGTTACGTCCCCTAAGAAACTCTTTGAATTGGATCCGGAGAATTGAGCTAAACAATGGTTATTGGTTAATGTTATCTGTGTTCTACCAAACATGAATCTTTAATAGAGCAATAATTGTCCTCAGACTTTATTGAGCAGTATCAATATATTTGATAGTTCATTCATCCAAATTGCTGCAATAATAGAGTGAATCTTTTACACTATCATCACTCATTGTGCTCATTTACATCTTGAGTTATTATATCATTTCTTGGACTATCAGATATCTGATTACGGTCTATTAAAGGTATAGCGACTATACGTTTGCACTTATTCTGTTTACTAATAGTGTCAAAGTATGAATCTGAAATGTCATGCTGATATCTTATGTTCAAACAAGTTATCTACTGTTTAACTAACAAATTTACTTTTAAGAAGTGGAATGTTATGCAATGGCCAAGTCAATCACCTGACCTGAATCCGATTGAGCATGCATTTCACTTGCTGAAGACAAAACTGAAGGGAAAATGCCCCAAGAACAAGCAGGAACTGAAGACAGTTGCAGTAGAGGCCTGGCATAGCATCACCAGGGATGAAACCCAGCGTCTGGTGATGTTTATGCGTTCCAGACTTCAGGCTGTAATTGACTGCAAAGGATTTGCAACCAAGTACTAAAAAGTGAAAGTTTGATTTATGATTGTTAATCTGTCCCATTACTTTTGGTCCCTTAAAAAGTGGGAGGCACATATACAAACTGTTGTAATTCTTACACGTTCACCTGATTTGGATGTAAATACCCTCAAATTAAAGCTGGACGTCTTGTTTCATTTCCAATCCATTGTGGTGGTGTATAGAGCCAAAAAGATTAGAATTGCGTCGCTGTCCCAATATTTATGGACCTGACTGTATCTCCTAAATCAACTAACCCGTCACAGGGGTTTGAGGGTCGGGTGCAGGGAGTCCATCCAGGGCTATAGTCAGATCCTTTCAAAGAGGGCCAAGAAGAGACAATAGCAAAGCAAGAGTGGACAAGCTACCTGATAAGTTAATGGGGCCATCCCCTATTGTGTCTATACAGGAGCCCAGGTCCCTTTACTCTACCGAGATTTCTATGATCAGTACCTAAAACATATTCCTCTGAATAATCTTGAAGAGTTATAGATTTGGGCAATCGGGACTGACAAGTTTGCATACGATGGATACATTCCCATAAGGATTTCCTTTGGACCAGCAGCAACAGGGAAGTTTGAGACATTTAAAATTTTATCTGTGGTATGTCCTAGGCCTCCAGGTGCTGAACAGAATTTCATGTTGATTGGAACAAACACAGATCTGGTGAGAAGACTGTTGGAAAAAGTAATAGGAGAAGATGGGTCCATACCAACTGAGATTCACCCTCAATTATATCAAGCCTGCATCAAAAGATTGAAGAAAAGAAAGCTCCTGCCCACTGAGTGGGGTGGATATGGAAGCTGGATATGTAAGAGAAAGTACTCCAGCCAGGAGAGGTTGCTTGTCTGAAGGCTACCATGAAACTTACTTGGGATCATCCAGGGCCCTTTGTCGTGCTGGAGACAGATGTACAAACTAGTATAGCAATGGTTCCTGAATTGGTTTCTACTAAAGCTCTGTTACGAAGCAAGAAGAGGGTGCCTATCAGCCTTTAGAATGTCCCTAATCCTCCTGTGATATTGAAAGCATGAATGTCAGTAGGGCAGGTGAGTGCAGCTACCCCAGTGCCTCCGGAAGAAGTTGAGAAGAGTGAGGAGTGTCAAGGATTACAGAAGGAATTGGAGGAGTGTGCTGCTGTGTTACCCCTTCATGGAGAAGAAGGATGAGGTCACAGTTGGATCGATGGGAGAAGATTTTCTCTAGTAATCATTTTGACTTGGGATGTGCCAAAAGTGCCCAGCATTGAATATGTTTACAAGGAGAGAGCTCATAGGATTCCAATCAGTGACTTGGAAGATTTTAGAGAGCAGTTGGCTGAGCTGAAGAAATCTAGAGTGATTCAAGAGTCTCAAAGTTCCTATGCCACAGCCATCCTGGTGGTTCGGAAGAAGAACGGAACACTACGTATATCTAACTATCAAACCCTTAATCGTCAAACTGTCCCGGATCAATACACCACCCCACAGATTGAGGATGTCCTTCAGTGTCTTGCTGGGGCTAAGTGGTTTAGTGTGCTGGATCTGAAAGTGGCTACTATCAGATACTGGTACATGCGGATAACAAAGAGAAGTCTGCTTTCATCTGCCCACTTGGTTTCTTTGAGTTTAATCGGATGCCACAAGGATTGTCAGGGGCGCCGGCCACTTTCCAACGCTTGATAGAGAGAACATAGGGGGATATGAACTTGATTGAAGTCCTGGTGTATCTGGATGATATGATAGTGTTTGGAAGAACACTGGAAGAGCATGAGGTACGACTGGAGAAGGTGTTTGAAAGACTACATGAAGAAGGGCTTAAGCTATTCCTGGAGAAGTGTCAGTTCTATCGTACTTTGGTCACTTATTTGGGACATGTGGATTCAACTAAAGGGAGTGGCTACTGGCCCGAAGAAGTTGGAGGCCATCACTGCATGGAATAGACCTGAGTCTGTGACAGAACTGAGTTCCTTTCTGGGATTTTGTTTGTATTACCGAAGATTTGTGGCCAACTTTGCCAAGAATGCCAGACCCCTCAATGATTTGCTCCAGGTGGCTTCGGGGGAGGAAGAATGGAAGATGAAAGAAAAGAAGTCGGGCACGAGAGGAAAGAAAGAGTCCATTAAAGAACAGTGGACTTACTTCCGGTTCCGGCACTCCATGGCTTAGTTGCACGGCCGCTCGGCTCCCGCAGTAAGCCTCTAGATTCAGCTTATAAAGGCATGAACTAGACCCGGAGGCATCCCCGAACGCACAATGGAGCGGTACCTTGATAAAGGCACGCCCCGATTGTTCCCGCAGCAATGGGGAACCAAAGACACTGGACAGGCCGTGCTGCCTGTCATGGCGGCCATGCCAGGGGGAGTGATGGTATCCGAAGCTTCAGATCTCATAACGGGCATGAACCTGAACAACACGGAGCTTATTGCCCAGGCTGTGGCCACTCTTCTAGCCCCCACAATCACATCTACAGTGGAAAGAGCAGTGCAGGTAGGAATGGCCCAGTCCGAACAGAGAATTGCACATGTGGAAGAGAAGCTGTACCACACGCAAGATTCAGACCGGACTCAGGACACCCAATTACAGCTAATAGTGGAGAAACTCGAGAACAGGTCCAGTCCCCGAGTCGATCCACCCTACAGCTCTCCCCCAATTCTGCACAGTCAAGATCCCAGAAGCCTTAGGCCTGAGAGGCCCTTTCCAAGTAGAACGGGCGCACAGACTGGGCCCCCCAGGGAGAGACCGCACCACACCAAGACCGACCTTAGCCAAGTACTTGAACTACGCAGACAAGCATAGCATTCTGCAGAAATTCAGACAAAGACTTTAATAATTGATGGAGCAAAGATCCTTATATTCGCTAATTATTCAGCCGAGGTGGCAAAGAAAAGGAAATCCTTCCAACCCGTCTGCTCAGAGCTATTTAAGAGAAACATAAGATTTACTTTGGCCTTCCCAGCTACACTACGACTCAAAGCCCCGTCAGGCAAACAGATGGAATACCACGATCCCTCTGAAGCTGAACGCTTCCTGCGCTCACAAGGCACTCCTACATATGCATCTGTGGCGGCCAAAGATTCCCACATCCAACACCCCTTGGACCACAGGAGCCCCAGAAAAGACTCAGCCAAAAGACTGAAAACAAACGGTCCACATCACAACACCATGGAAATCTCCACCCGAAGCTGCCGCATTAGCTGACTTTCTCATCCACATCTTCCCTCGCTGAGGACACGCCAGATGAGTATAACACTTACTGTCTTTCAAGTCATGCTGAACCCTGGATATATGGTTGTGCCCACAGCCTCACCCCCCCCCCCCAGCTCTGACTTCTTTTTCTGTATATATTTTTTTTCCCTTTTGAATGGGGAGACCCTCTCCTTCGAAAGGAATACCAGTTGTCCTTCAGAGACAAACACCGCAATGGTTTTATCTCCTTACAAACACTTGGTCGATAGCCAGGTGGTAAGGATATTTCATATATAGACCAGTTGTCTGTTACTAGATATAATCTCTCTGAATGTACCCCCCTTTGCCTTTTTCCACATGGACAGCCTCCCGTGTATACAAAGCTAATCAATAGTGTTGAGCGAACACCTGGACGTTCGGATTCTGCGGGTTCGGCCGATCTTTCCGGAAACGTCGGTACCGAATGTCATCCGAACTTTACCCCGGACCCCGAACCCCATTGAATTCAATTGGGACCCGAACTTTTCGGCAAAAAAATGACTGTAAAAAAGTCCTGGAAAGTGCTAGAGGGCTGCAAAAGGAAGAAAAATGGGAGATGTTATTAGATCTGCAATCTGTCCCTTAAGATCGTTCTGTAATGCAGGATGAGACATCGTTCTGTAATCAGATCGTTCTGTAATGCAGGATGAGAGATCATTCTGTAATCAGATCGTTCTGTAATGCAGGATGAGAGATCGTTCTGTAATCAGATCTTTCTGTAATGCAGGATGAGATGTTATCTACAATCTGTCCCTCACAGCAGTAGTAGTAATCTCTACCTAGTTATTAGATCTGCAATCTGTCCCTCACAATCTGTCCCTCACAGCGCCGGCAGCATCCTCTCCCTACACTAACCTAAGAGCATGTGACATGCAGCACTGACTCCAGCCTCATATAGAGGCTGGGTCACATGATGCACTGGCCAATCACAGCCATGCCATTAGTAGGCATGGCTGTGATGGCTTCTAGGGAAAACCAGTGAAACTCTTGTTGATTGGCTACCCTGCAGCTATTCAACATGCGTGATAAAATACCAGAACCCAGAACCCGAACCCAAACATTTTCTAAAACGTTACAGTCCGGGTTCGCTGAACTCTACTAATCAACTAGTCTCTCAGCCATAAAAATTAGGCCTAAGTCAACCACGTTCTAGAACACTAATGGGGTAAATCTCCACTCTACACTTTGATGAGGCTTCAGGGAGTCGCATTACTTGCAGTATTACCATGTGGAAGAAAGTGAAGTGCTTATCAGGTTGGATATGTTTTGACTTTAAATCTGCACTTTTCATCCTTGTTATCACATTCTTTTCCCTGCTGCATACCCTCCACAATTACATCACCATCCCAGTCGGTGCCCCTATCCAGAACTTGTTGTATGACATCAACACACGAGGCGGCCCACTATCATATAAGGAACCAGACCACTCGCCACCTAACCCACTCTGAGCGTTTAGAACAAGCCTTGCATTCCTTACTCTTTCATTAAAATAATTTCATGGAATGTGAAGGGACTTAGATCCCCTAACAAGCGTATGAAGATACTGCGGCACCTTCAACGGCTACGGGCAGACATCTACTTCAGGCTCTACTTCAGGAGTCCCATCTACCATCTGTAGAATTTGGGCGCATGAAAAAATTATGGGTAGGCACAGTTATAGGTTCAGGAGCCGTGGGAAGGAAAACTGGAGTCCTAATCTTGATACACAAAAACTTTACAGGTCAAATTGTTGCCACGGACACTGAAACCCAAGGCAGAATAGCCACGGTGCACATTAAATGGGGGAATAGGGAACTAAATATTACAAATATATTCATCACGAACAACCCAGGGCCCACTTTCTACACAGACCTCTCTACTAACTCTTGAAGTACCCCCTTACCCTTCATGTGGTAGGGGGAGACTCCCTTATGAGCACCCTGGAAGATAAATCTTGCCCCTCCCCTCCCCCAGCTACTCTCAAACACTCGCAAACAACGACCCCCCCTAGCAGACACCATAGCGTCTCTACACTTAATTGACATATGGAGGTTACAGCACCCAATTGATCGAGAATTTACATACTTCTCACCCCGCACAAAATATTATTATTAGAATTGCAGATTCAGCAATAAATGAAATGGCCATCTCTGACCATACGCCAATATCGCTGTCGCTGACTGACCATGCCATCACCCCAATCTGAACCTATGGCGATTCCCGTCCCATCTGGCAAACAACTTGGATTTTCAAAGTTACATACAAACAGCATGGGAGGAATACTCTCTCACAAACCAAGAACACTAGTCCAATCCCAACCTTTTCTGGGAGGCAGGGAAAGCCTTCCTAAAAGGGAAGGTGATTTCACATGCAGCATCCTACAAACGGTGATCACTAGCCAAGTACCGCCTAGCCAGCTTACAACTCAAAACAGCCCAACTCACCTTAGCATCAAATAACACCCAAGCTAATTGAGACAAATGGCAATCTGCCAAACATGCTTTTGATCTTTGGGCAGATACATTAGAGTTATCCCGTAGATCACAAACAGATGGCATGTTTTACCAACATGGAAATAAATCTGGAAAATTATTAGCCAGGTTGTGCAAGGGCACGTATACCCCGACTCACATCACAGCCCAGAAGGATAAGTTGGGCCAAACACACTCCAACCCACAAGAAATAGCACGAATCATGCTTGAATTTTATACCCCTCTCTACTCCACAGACAAGATAGACCCACAAAAAGCACACCAATTTCTTAGCCAACTGAATATTCCGAACATTACAGCAGTCCAACTGGAAAAATTGAACTCCCCAATCTCTCAAACAGAAATTCTCTCTGCAATACAGACCACATCCCCAAACAAAGCACCCAGACCGGACAGCTTTACAGGCAAATTTTATAAGTCACTAAAGGATATACTTAGCCCAACTCTGTTAAGAGTGTATGACCACATCTGGTCAGGAGGTCAATATATGCCCACTGGTAACCAGGCTGTAATTAAACTCTTAAGCAAAAAAGGCAAAGACCCACTGGCCCCGGGGTCATACCGTCCCATATCACTTTTAAATTTAGACACAAAATTTTTGTCCAAAATAATAGCAACTAGATTAGCTGACATTATCCCCTCTATAATACACCCCGCCCAATCGGGTTTTGTCCGGGGAAGGACAGCGACCTTAAATATCCGAAAAGTGATGTCAGTCCTGGAGTACGCTAAAAACCACCCCAATCAGGATACAGCCATCATAACTTTAGATGTCGAAAAGGCATTCGACAACGTAAGTTTCGAATGGCTTTTCTTAGTCCTACGTGCTCTGAATTTTCAGGTCTCATTCCTTCATACCGTACAACAAATGTACGCACACCCCACAGCTAGAATAGTAGCGGTGGGTATACTGAGCCCAGAGTTTCAACTACACAAGGGCACAAGACAAGGATGCCCCTTGTCCCCCCTACTGTTCAATCTGGCTCTTGAGCCCTTATCCAGATTCCTAATCACTAAGGCGACACTTCACAGAGTGAGCATCGGCGACCAGGAGCTACGTATGGCTCTGTTCGCTGACGATGTACTTATTTTTACGTCAAAACCGGCTAAGGATGTACATACTGTTAAAGACGTCTTCGATGACTTCTGCACCCTCTCAGGCTTACGTATCAATTATTCTAAGAGTGAAATCCTTCCTTTGGGCGCTACTAAACATCACTCTTGGGCAACACTCTCCCCCTTCACTACGGCGACTACACACATCACCTACCTAGGTATACAGATTGGTAAGACCCCTTCCTCCCTATACACTTTAAACTACCCTCCACTATTCACAAAAATATCACAGGAATTAACTCGATGGATGGACATTCCACTATCATTTTTGGGGAGATGCCGCCTCTTCAAGATGGTAAGCTTTGCCAAACTGTTATACCCATTGCAAACTTTACCCTTACTCTTAAAGCATAAAGATGTTCAAAACTTAAACACTGCAAAAAACCTCACAAGCAAAGCTATACTCCCCCAGGAGCGATGGTGGGGTCAATCTCCCACATGTCAGGCTGTATAACATTTCTTGCCTCCTTCGTGCAGGTATGGACTGAATAGCTAACACCTCACGCTACTCTAACACCTCCCTGGAAGCAACTATGGTCACGCCTTATACTTTACCAGCTCTACTACATACACAATGGTGCCATCTCCCGGTGCATCTCCGACAGAACCTTCTACTAAGAGACACCATAATTGCATGGAGGGAGTCCTGGAAACTTTTAAAACTGCCACCTCATATGTCACGGAATCTGCCCATAAGAGGCCCAGTTTCCAGCGCCCCAAGAATGCTCTGCTTTCCAGCTGTGGGAAGCGCACGGGTTGTCGCATATGGCCTCACTTTACAATGAAGAGACAGGCAAACCTATACCTTTCACGGACCTCAGTAAGACCTACAACCTACCTTCCTCCCACGTCTTCCATCACTCTCAATGTATAAGCTATATACGTGCTACTCACAAACTTACTACCTGTCCGTTCCGTTCCTCTTTTATTGACCAGCTACTTGCTAAAGACTCCTTTTCCATATCTGACACATACAAACCTCTCCTTCAAAGAACCGTGCCCTTGTCGATGGAAGCAGCTGCCTCGAAATGGATGAAAGAATTCCTGTTGGAGGGTCTAGTGGACAAGATGCATTCGGGATATAATACGATCATGCGGCATACACCATGTGAAACATGGAAGGAATCCCAGCTAAAGCTACTGCACAGAGCCTTTATCCCTTTTATAGAAAATGAGGACCCAAAGTCAGCATCTTGCCCATTGTGCTCTTTTAACAAACCTTCGCTAGCACACCGCTTTTGGCACTGCCCTCTAATTCAGTCCTTTTGGGCTAAAGTAGTGGACTTTGTTAAAGATGTCTCTAATATACGGATCCCAAAGACCCCTGAACTACTCCTGTTCGGCTACCTGGACCAAACATGCCTCAGTGACTTCCCAAAAGTAACATTTACAACCCACATGCCCTGGATTCAAACAACTCTCTTGACAGTTCGCAAAGTCATATTGAAAAGCTGGACCAAACTACCTGGCCCCTCCTTAAACATGGTAAAGAAAGACTTGATATGGCTGCTATACATGGAAAGACTTACCTCAAACTTCTCGAGCGAATCCTCTAGGCGACATTTCCAAAACAAATGGCACCCCTTTATGCAAGCGGCTCTCCCGCCGGAGGAGGCTCAGGCCATTGAAAAAGCACCCCATCGTTACTATAATGGTCTACAGCAACTACATTAGGGGCCTTGATGGGCCAATTACCTTCTCGGGTGCATCACCTCATATACCGACACCGACTCTGCTGGGACATATAATTCAATGTTTCTCTCTGCTTTACTTTATTTTTGCCCCCCTTTAATAATGCTACCCTAAGGTCCATCCATTGAGGTAACCACACAAATTCAGCACTACATCCCTGGGCCCCCACCCCGGCTCAGCCTCCCCAGAACGCCGCATCTCCATCCAGCTCCACACACTTTTCAGGGACCACACCAGAAACCAATCCACACCTTGAACGCTCAAGCCCTGCAGGTTAGGAGTCATATCTCCCCCCCATCTTTCATATTTACACATCTCAAAACACTGACACCGCCATCCTCACCCACCCGCCTCTATGTACGGGCATGTCCCCCCCCCCCACTTTCAACCTGGGTATGCAGCACCCTATTCCCCATCCAAGTTTTATTTCCTTTCCCCCTCCCTTATGCTACACATGAGTTTGTATACAGGAAATACGAGACTCAGGTCACTCTTAGCACCCTTTATACTACTTATCACACATCCTTCATATATATATCGCTTCTCAGGGTGACCCTTCTATTTGCTATTTTCAAACACACTGCTTTTTGCAAGATATCTCATGGTTTACATTACTGTCTTATATGTTGGCAAACTGTTCTGTGACCGAAAGGTCTTTGATGTCTTCAATGATCGTTGTATCTGTCAAATTTCAATAAAAAAAAAAAACAAAAAAAAAACAGTGGACTCATTCATGTGAAGAAGCTTATAAGCAGCTGAAGAGAAGTCTCGCTGAAGCCCCTGTCTTAGCATATGCTGATCCATCCAAACCCTAGGAGCTTCAGGTGAATGCTAGCAGAGATGGGTTGGGAGGAGTCCTTTATCAGGAGCAGGATGGCAAGCTCAGGCCAGTGGCTTATGTGAGCCGAAGCCTTATTCCTTCTGAGAAGTTACCCAGCACACAAATTAGAGTTTTTAGCCTTAAATTGGGCAGTTGTCGACAAATTGAAGGACTACTTGTATGGGGCTCAGTTTGTAGTGAAGACTGATAATAATCTGTTAACCAACCTGCTGTCTCCACTCTAGGCTGCATCCATGACTGCCCCTCTTCCTTCCGGGGCCGCAAACTCATGCTCTGTGACTGGCCGGAGTCACATGACGTCCTTTTGTGCGTGGGAGCCGCCAATCGCGCCACGATCCTAGTGAAGAAACAGCACGTTGGTCCGTTTCTTCGCTGCGCATGCGCTGATGACGTTGGCGCAAGCGTATACAGAGAATATCTCCTAAACTGTGCGAGTTTAAGAGATATTCTCAGTACCTACAGTTAAGCCTTATTATAGGCTTACCTGTAGGTTAAAGTGGATGTAAAGGGTTTAAAACCACTTTAAGCTGAAGTCGACTGTTTGTTCAAGACGGCAGACATCCAATGGCACCAGGAGGTGAATTCTTTGGATGCAGAGAAGGTGTTTGACAGGGTCCATTGGTCCTATATTAAAGCAATCCTCCAAAGATTTGGATTCATAGGCAATAGCTGCACAGCAGTGCTTGCTTTATATTCCCATCCCTCAGTTAAAGTTTGGACTTCCAGTATGACCTCCATCCCATAAACAATTACAAATGGTACAAGACAGGGATGCCCCCTCTGCCCACTAATATTTTCCCTTGTAATGGAACCCCTCGCAACAACTATCAGGCATCACCCATTGATTTCAAGCCTACAACTCAGAAACCTCACCCATAAATTAGGTCTGTATGATGACAATGTATGTATGTATGTATGTATGATGTAGGTATGTATTCATGACCAGTCCTCTCCAGTCCCTACCAGCACTTTGCGACCTTATCACACAGTTTGGACAAATCTCTTTGTACAAAGTCAACTGCTCCAAATCCAACCTGCTTGGCATCTGTCTAGATCATAACACAAAATCCACTTAGGGACACAACTAACTGTCCCCTCAGGTAATATTCTCCTCACAAATTATAAATTATAAACTAGGTCTCTAGCTGCTTATTGATCTTTTCCTGACACGTAGGATGGGATAGAAGGGATGTGTTCCTGCTCCAGCTGAGGTATTGCTTACTGTCTCAGTTAGCCGTTAGGGTGATTGTAACTGGGACATGATCTGACAATGTTATTAAGCCTATTTCAGCTTGAGGGATGGATTGCAAAGTGCGTTTGTGTAACAGGAAAAGATCAATCCTGGAGTAGGATTTTTGTGCAGCTGAATAGAAGGTGTAATCCTTCTCGGACCCATGTAAGCACTGCCAGGGATCATACAAATCTTCCAGTTGCAAGAGCGTGGAAAGGGCAGTGGGGCTTTGTGGGTTTTGGTTGGAGGAGTCAAGTGACTTCTCTTTGGGATAATAAGAGATTTTGTTAATAATCGTTTTGAAAAATTGTTTCTGCCGAGAGTTAGGGGCATAGATATTAGCTATAATAAGTGGGATGCTATTAAATAGTGCATCTAATATCAGATATCTGCCGCAGGGGTCTACATCAATATGGTTGAGTTGGAAGGCTAAGGACTTGCGTACAGCAATCATGTTTCCCCTTACTTTTCTGGGGGCATGAGCGAAGAAGGTGTGGGCATATAAATGCTGTTGACAGGAGGGAGGCTTGTCCGACTTAAAGTGCGTTTCCTGCATGCATAATATATGTGTTTTTTGGCTGATGGCTTCTCCCCAGAGTTGGGATCTTTTAAAAGGGCTGTTGAGGCCTTTTGCGTTGATGGTGGTAATGCGGATAGGCACTGTAAGGAAAGTAGGTGTTGTTAGATGGGTACAGAGATAGGAAGCTCAGAAACAGTAGGTGTACTACTACCTAGTGGATAAGTGGGGGGATAAGGAATGGTTTTCGGATTCAGTTTAGTACCGAGAAGGACAGTAGAATATGGGTAAACAAGTTAGATGTTGCGATTACAAGAGTTAACAGTAACAAATGAACTGTGTGTAGGCTGTGTGCTTAGCACAGTATGTGCCAGGGGTGTGTAATAACAATCAGAGAATGGGTTAAACAAGTAAACTTAACAGATCTTAAAGCCCGCTTCTCCAGGCTCAGAACATGTATTTCTAAGAGAACCAGACATCCTTGTAAAATAAAAAAGTAGAACATTGCTATAAATGTGGTGAGTGCACCAGGTGTGATGTACGTTTTTAGAGAGCATGTTACTCAGGCTCAGTAGGTTGTGTTATTTCTTGAATTGCTGGGAGGCAATGGTGGTAGCAGGCCGCAGTTATGAAGCTTTTTGTAGCCATTGTTCAGGGGAGGAGGTGGTAACTTGTTGGTTATGGTATGTTACTAACAATTTTGTGGGAAAGACCCAATGATAAACAACATGGTGGTCACGCAGAACCATAGTGATGGGAGAGAATTATTTTCTCAGCTTGGATTTTGCGGCAAAGAGGTCTTGGTAAAAGGCCACTCCAGCATATGGTAGTAGGCGCTCTTTAATGTGGTAGATGTGAACCCAAGTTAAGACATCCCTAGAGACAGTGTCGGGTAAGTGCACACGTTTGGGGGTCCTGTGTGTTCTATCCATCAGTAAGTCTCTACTGTATTCCAAGACTTAATGATGGATGATATGGGGGAGGGCAAGAGAGAGAAGAAAATGATTCTCTTTTTCTCTTATTTCTTTTTTTTTTTTAAGGTTGTCTTTCTCTTCCTTCTCTCGAATATATTTAGAGGGAGTAGATGCTAAACAAACTAAAAAATATTGTTGTTGATGCCAATATATCTGCTTATTGGGAAGGAAGAAAGAAGGAAAAGAAAATGCTTATTGTTTAAATTGTTGTCAGGCTTTTTCCTCCCATTTTCCCTTTTTTCTGTTTTGTTTTCCCTTCTTTCTGTTGTTTAGTATTTTTTTTGTGTATAATTTTGTCATAAAAATTTTCAAAAATAAAATCTGATTAAAAAAAAAGGCTCTAGGTGTGAGATCAGGGATGAGTTTAAAGAATAATTGTAAGTAGGGTATGAGCTCTTGTGGTTTTACAGCTTCAGGAGCGGTCCCCTGAGTCCGCAATCTTTAATTTGGCGAATTGGGTCTGCTTCTTCTTTGTGTACATCTACCATTTCCTAACTGGGATTCTATATGGTCTGTGCGGTCTTCAATACCATCAATCCTGTTGGTGAGATGGGACACAGAGGAGCAGAGCTCATTCTGTAAACTTATTTGAAAGGGGATTAACATTGTTTTAATTGTGCTTTCAGAAGCATGTGCATCTGAGGCTGGAAAAACAGCTATTGGGGCTGTGTGGGCTGCTGAACATCTGCCTGTGAATCTTGCCTGTCTGCCCAGTGGTGTTTTTTTGCAGAGTGCTGCTTTTAAGGAGAGAATACAGGAGAGCCTGTTGCTATCTTACCTAGGTCAGTTGCTGGAGAACTGTCAGGCTGCTATGATGATTCATCCATGTCTGAAAGGGCTTCTGCGGCTGCATCAGGCTGTGTCTGTGTTGGAGGAGGAGAGCGGCAGTTCTCCCGCGTGCCATCTTGGATGTGCATGCCCGCCAATGACATGAAGTAATCTGTCAGACAACGCGGTCCCGGTGCTGTGGAGTGCCCGGTATTTGTGCCCCTTTTTGGAGCAAAAATCGGGTGTCTCTGTGGCTTTGAACCGCTGCTGAGACCCAGAGATGCAAGGAGGATCAGAGTTGAGCGGGCATCTTGGTCAGCGGCTAGGACACACCCTTATGTGGTCTTTTATTAAACTTTCCATTATACTCCCAACTATAGAAGTTAAACTAATGTCTATAGTTACCTGGTAAAGACCTTGATCCCTTTTCAAATATAGACACCACATTGGCCCTACAATCTGTCAACATACACCAATAACTCTCATTAAGAATCTCACTGTGGGATAACTTTATGAGCATGAAAGACTAGATAAACATCCCCAAGGGGATTTTATGGGTGGAAGTGCAATCCAAATTAGAGTACTACAGGGTATAAACCATGTGAAATTTTATTGGGGTATATTAAAAGAAATCCAGTCAACAGCTGGAAATTTGCACGTAAAACCAAGTAGACTATACTTACAAAGGAAACACCACAATGCAATACTTATACAGAAAGACAAGAGGGGCCTCTGGTATAGGGCCAACTCTCGAGCATGGCTGTAAAGTCCCGACATGTTTCGAAAAGAGATTTGTTGTTTATCTTCTTCAGGGGAAGTTGAGCATTGCAGCAAAACGTTTCCGTATGTATATACGTGAGTCTATGAATTCAACATATCACCATTGCACCAAAAGCAGTTGTAGTAAAAGGGGAGCTTAGAGGCCCAACCGTAGAGGATTGTCATCTGGTCACAGCAGGACTGCTCACAAGGACTGGTAAAAAAACGTCAGTTCAGCTTGCCAGCGGCAACCAGTGGTCAGGTCCCAAATAGCATCTATCCGGACGCCCACCCGCACCCACTGCAATTTGCAGAGGAGTCTGAGCTATACTGGACAAGGTAGGCTTTTTTTATGTGGACATTTTACCTTATGGTCACACTTGTCACATATGCCTATCTTTAGAGCTATGGCAATGCTAATTACTAATGTAATGAGGACTGACTCTCCTTACTGTCCTGTGCTCCTACTTGCACATATGCACACACGCATATTCATATGTGTGTCTGTAGGTGTATTCCTATGCATTTTTTTTACAACTGCACCATATATTTATTGATCCCCTTAGGATCAACTTCCGTTTTTTACCGGTCCTTGTGAGCAAACCTGCTGTGACCAGATGACAACCCTCCATGGCTGGGCCCCTAAGCTCCTCTTTTACTACAACTGCTTTTGGTGCAATGGTGATATGTTGAATTCATAGACTTACGTATATACATAAGTGTCCCATGTTGCCTTGCGGTGACATCCATACATGCACACATCTTTTATTCTTTGTATTTTTTTTAAATATGTAATTGTTTATATGCTGTTATATACAGATTTTTGCCACATTTATTTGGCTTGTAATATATACCTTACTACCTTTGTATTATGAAATAATGCACCACTATTGTTTCTTCAAAAGGCCGGCTGGTGCAATTTGCAGAGGAGTACAAGCTATACCGGACAAGGATCAACTTCCGTTTTTTACCTGTCCTTGTGAACAGTCCTGTTGTGACCAGATGACAACCCTGTATGGCTGGGCCCCTAAGCTCCCCTTTTAATACAACTGCTTTTAGTGCAATGGTGATATGTTGAATTCATAGACTCACGTATATACATACAGAAACATTTTGTCTGCAATGCTCAACTTCCCCTGAAGAAGATAAACAACAAATCTCTTTTCGAAACATGTCAGGACTTTACAGCCATGCTTGAGAGTTGGCATTGTACAGTATAAGTATTGCATTGTGGTGTTTCCTTTGTATGTATAGTCTACTTACTTACATGCAAATTTCCAGCTGTTGATTGGATATCTTTTAATATACCCCAAAAAAATGTCATGTTTTATACACTGTAGTACTCTAATTTGGATTGAACTTCCACCCTTAAAAGCCCCTTGGGGCTGTTTCTCAATTTTTTTGTGCAATTATAGGATGTGGTGGATAGTTCTCCCAGTCTGGATGAGCCTTTGGGTTCCTTTTCAACTTTCTTTATGAGCACGGGCTCTGAAACCTTTGCACAAATAAAAACCTTTGCTTGGCATGTGTCCAGGACCAAACTCAAGTATTCCAAGTGAAGAGCAGATTGGAGGGTAGATTTTTGAAAATTGATCACTCAAAAGCCTGGAGCATCTGAATTGTCCTGTGGACTTTTGCAGCTGAAAGGAGGATGAGTCTTTTAGGTGAAGGTTGTCTAAATAACATGTGACCTGTATGACCTGAATTCTTAGAAGGGCAATAAGTGAATACTCTAGGAGAAGAGAATGGGCCAAACGGCATTGTGACAAACCAGAAAATGACAGTTTGCTGCTGGAAAGTACAAAATGTTAAGGAGGTGTATAAATGGGGATATGCAGATAGGCATTGTCTTGAATGGGTAACAATCATGTATGGTGCAGCTTGCGAGCTGGATGGCGGTGTGCTTAAAGAGTGCACCAGTGCAGGCTACAGCTGACCTGATACAGGGGAGCACAGAGAAGAGAATCTTGGAAGAGCCTCCGGCTCTTGCAGCTCTGAAGCCCATGTCCCAAGAGCGTGAGCCTGTCCAGGACAGTTCAATTTATCTGCTTGCCCAGAATTCCTCCAGTCTTTCAGCACTCTGGGACTTGTAGTTTCAAACAGTATAAAGTATATGGTAATTGCAGCTGACCGGACTACATGTCCCACAATCCTCTGCTCTCAGTGAATGGCTTTTCCTCTGCATTTAGGAAGTGATGTGATTATCTCCTGGTTGAGCACTAGCGGGAAAGTGCTCCATGTTTAGCATTGGAAGTGTCTCTGAATGAAGATAGTAGCACAGTCAGCACCTGGCTACAGAAGAAACAGAGCTGCAGATTAGGGTTGCACCAAGTACAGATACTTTACCTTTGGTAGTCGCCGATACCGATTACCGATACCTATCGCATAGGTAGGGGGGTGGTTTGAGAGGGTGGGTTGTTAGGGAGCTGGGTGAGGGCAGGGTTGAAGTAGAGTAGAGGGGTAAGTGAGGGCAGGGTAGTTGAGGGTGGGGTGAAATAGGGATTGTGGGGTGGGAGAGTTGGGATGGAAAAGGCTGTGATCGCTGGGGGGAAGAGGATAGGGATAAGAGCGTTATTGGGAGACATGGGGGCAGAGGTGACAGCTGGTGGAGGGAAGGCGGTGGCAACAGGCAAACGTGACAGCAGTGACTTCAGGCCTGGTATAGAAGTCCGTCAGAGACTGCAGGCTTGGTAAAGGAGACAGCCAGAGACTGCAGGCCCGAGTACAAGAGACAGCCAGAGACTGCAGGCCTGGTACAGGAGACAGCCAGAGTCTGCAGGCCTGGTACAGGAGACAGCCAGAGACTGCATGGTGCAGGAGACAGCTAGAGACTGAATGGTGCAGGAGACAGCCAGAGACTGTGTGGTGCAGGAGACAGCCAGAGACTGCCTGGTGCAGGAGACAGCCAGAGACTGCGTGGTGCAGGAGACAGCCAGAGACTGTGTGGTGCAGGAGACAGCCAGAGACTGCATGGTGCAGGAGACAGCCAGAGACTGCCTGGTGCAGGAGACAGCCAGAGACTGCGTGGTGCAGGAGACAGCCAGAGACTGCGTGGTGCAGGAGACAGCCAGAGACTGCGTGGTGCAGGAGACAGCCAGAGACTGCATGGTGCAGGAGACAGCCAGAGACTGCATGGTGCAGGAGACAGCCAGAGACTGCATGGTGCAGGAGACAGCCAGAGACTGCATGGTGCAGGAGACAGCCAGAGACTGCGTAGTACATTAGACAGCCAGAGACTGCATGGTACATTTGACAGCCAGGGACTACATGCTAGAGACTGCATGGTACAGGAGACAAATTGTAGCCCAGAAAAGCAATCTGACTTTATGGGGGTGGTATAATATTTTGAGCTTTGCACAAATAAACTAGACCATGCCCAGTCTCTGAAGTGAAGAAATATATATAGTTTAATAAATTTGAAGACTTACATTTTTGCAGTAGATAGATAACCCACACAGACCGCCAGATATAGCCAAAAATCAGCACAGTGCGATTCTGATGGAAGAATCCCAGAGGCATCCAAAAGTGCAGTGTATGGAGAGCAAGCAGATGGATAGGCTGGCCGAGTGGCCGGTGCCTGGGTTAAGCTGCTGTGGAGCCGAGTGCTGGCCGGGTTACACTGTCTGCCCAAGAGAGCCTCACTCATCGGGCTGTACGTGGACCGGAGCCGGGAACCGCCGATGCGGCTAGATGGACACGTGACAAAGCGGTGACCTGAAACATGTTGTCACAGTGACGGGACCACGTGGTGACGCTTACAGGAGATTGCCTTCCCAGCCACTCTGTCCATCTAGCCGCATTGGCGGTTCCTGACTCCCGTACACATACAGCCCGACGAGTGATGTCCTCTCGGGCAGACAGTGTGACTCGGCCAGCCCTCGGCTCCACAGCAGTTTAACCCAGGCACTGGGCATGCCCTGTACTACCTGATGGCGGCCCTGGGTGGAGGAGGCGGGGATGGCACTGGCCGGAGGGGAGGAAGAAGCGGTCCGGTCCCAAGATACGCCACTTACGGAATCTGTTTCTGGAATCGTGCCTTTCTTGCGAGTACCGATACTTGCAAAAAGGCCGGGTATCGGCCCCGATACCAATATCGGAATCGGTGCATCCCTACTGCAGATCTCTGGTGGACATATTGGTCCACAGATGTCAGGTATTCCCTTTGTGGATATTATCCGACCTTGTGGATTCTATGTGGAATTTTGAAATTTGAAGGTATTTGTTGAGGGATTTTAAGGCACCTTTTGCATGAGCATTTTGCCATACAACGAATCCCAGGTAGGTAGGCAACAATCTACTCCAGCTAGCAGTTTATTCCAAAAAATGGCATGTACAGGTACAAGTACAGGTAGGTAGACGCATTTCACTCATGCCTAATGACTAAGCTCGGAGTCACCGAGTGAAACGCGTCTACCTACCTGTACCTACCTGTACTTGTACCTGTACATACCATTTTTTGGAATAAACTGCTAGCTGAAGAAAATACCCGTGGAGTGCCGCTTACCTGTCTTGTTATATGCATCATTAGCGGTGGCGAGCCGTGGCGGGCACCCCGGACTTCTAATCAGGTTCACCCATCTTAGCCTGGAGCTGTGTACCATTACTACATTAGAATGGCAACAATCTACTTACAAGAATAACATTAGAAGGCATGTTGCGTGAAGCTCCTTCACAAGACGGAAAAGCGTTTGGGAGAGAAAAATCTTCTGCAACCTTCCCTAATACTGCCTCTATAGCCTCATCATTTCTTTCTGTATCTGCCTCATTTAGTAGGGTGACCAGATGTCCCCGGTTTGTGGGGACAGTCCCCCGATCAGGGACACTGTCCCCGGAACCTGTCTGTCCCCGGATTTGTCCTGGATTGCAGGGTTCACGTTGTCCTGGTTTGGCTCCTTGGTTTTGTCCAATGTGCTGTCTATTATAGGTAGGAGCTGATTCAGGACTTGTGTGACAGCGGGAGCCTGGAGATTCAAATAAAAGCTGTCACCAGTGGCATTGCTATGGGGGTGTGGACGGGCGCACCTGGGTGACACCATGGCTGGATCTAGGGGGTGCTGATTTGATGAGGTGCAGGCTGTGGAACCAGAAGGTGCGGGCTGTGGAGCCGGAGGGTGCAGGCTGTGGAGCTGGGAGGTGGGGACTGTGGAGCCGGAAGGTGCAGGCTGTGGAGCCGGAAGCTGCGGGCTGCGGAGCCGGAAGGAGTGGGCTGTGGAGCTGGAAGGTGCGGGCTGTGCTCTCCCTTCCTGTCAGTGGAGCGATCCTCCATAAAGCAAATTACACAGGATTGCTCTCACAACGGGATGTTCACTCCCTCCTAAGATGAGCAGTCATTGGAGGAGAAGAGGGGATGGGGCAATCGAACTGTGTACACCCCGATCCTGTGTCATCTGCTGTATGGAGAATCACTCCACTGACAGCACTGAGAGAACACCCACACTTCTACCTGGTTTCGCACCTATAAGTTGGTGGTGAGGCAAGCTTACAGGCTGGGGGTACTTTAACAATGAAAAAGGGGGGGTGACAATCATTGGTGTTCAGATGAGAGGGTTGTGCAGGATGGGTGATGGGGGCTATTTATGCTGTGAAAGGTAATGGGAAAGATGGGTGGGGGGATTGTGCTAGAAGAAGGAATGGGCATATATATGCTCAGAGGGAGGTTGGGTAAGGATTTGTGTGAGTTGAGGAGATTGGGAGAATTTGTGCTATAGGAGGGGGATTGCGTTTTTGCGTGGAAAGGGTATTTGTATGGGGAGGGGGGGGATGTGTGCTAGAAGAGGGGATTGGGGGTATTTGTGCTAGTCGGGGGGATGTGGGAGGGGGGAATTTGTGCTAGGAGCAGCAGCAGGACAATATGGTGTTAACTCCCGAGGGGGGTGACGCCATGTTTTACCACACCAGGTGACACCAGATATCACTGGCTGTCACAGCGGGCGACACCGGCCTGTGTGATGATCCAGGCAGCTCTCCTTGCTGATCTCCTGCACTGGCCAGGCTGCATTGCTGGGCACTGGTTGGGCTGCATTTCAGGGCACTGGTCATGTTGCCTTGCTGGGCACTGGTAAGGCTGCATTGATGGGCACTGTTAAGGCTGCACTGATGGGCACTGTTAAGGCTGCACTGATGGGCACTGGTAAGGCTGCATTGATGGGCACTGATCAGGCTGCATTGATGGGCACTGGTCAGGCTGCATTGCTGGGCACTGGTCAGGCTGTATTGCTGGGCACTGGTTGGGCTGCATTGCTGGGCACTGGTCAGGCTGCATTGGATGGACACTGGTGAGGCTGCATTGGATGGGCACTGGTCAAGCTGCATGACTGGGCACTGGTCAGGCTGCATTGCTGGGCACAGGTTGGGTTGCATTAGTGGGCACTGGCCAGGCTGTATTGCTGAGCACTGGTCGGGCTGCATTGCATGGGCACTGGTCAGGCTGCATTGCTGGGCACAGGTCGGGTTGCATTACTGGGCACTGGTAAGGCTGCATTGATGGGCACTGATCAGGCTGCATTGATGGGCACTGGTCAGGCTGCATTGGTGGGCACTGGTCGGGCTGTATTGCTGGGCACTGGTCGGGCTGCATTGCTGGGCACTGGTCAGGCTGCATTGGATGGACACTGGTGAGGCTGCATTGGATGGGCACTGGTCAAACTGCATGACTGGGCACTGGTCAGGCTGCATTGCTGGGCACAGGTCGGGTTGCATTACTGGGCACTGGTCGGGCAGTATTGCTGAGCACTGGTCGGGCTGCATTGCATGGGCACTGGCGAGGCTGCATTGCTGGGCACTTGGTGAGGCTGCATTGCTGGGCACTGGCGAGGCTGCATTGCTGGGCACTGGTGAAGCTGCATAGATGGGCACTGGTTAGGCTGCATAGATGGGCACTGCATTCTTTATGTAGCGCACTGCTGAGCCCTGCTGAGCACTGGCTGTCACAGCAGGCGACACCGGCCTGTGTGATGATCCAGGCAGCTCTCCTTGCTGATCTCCTGCACTGGTCAGGCTGCATTGCAGGGCACTGGTCGGGCTGCATTTCTGGGCACTGGTCAGGCTGCATTGCTGGGCACTGGTAAGGCTGCATTGATGGGCACTGGTAAGGCTGCAATGATGGGCACTGGTCGGGCTGCATTGATGGGCACTGGTAAGGCTGCATTGATGGGCACTGGTAAGGCTGCATTGATGGGCACTGGTCAGGTTGCATTGCTGGGCACTGGTCAGGCTGCATTGCTGGGCACTGGTCGGGCTGTATTGCTGGCCACTGGTCGGGCTGTATTGCTGGGCACTGGTTGGGCTGCATTGCTGGGCACTGGTCAGGCTGCATTGGATGGACACTGGTGAGGCTGCATTGGATGGACACTGGTCAAGCTGCATTAAAATGGGCACTGGTCAGGCTGCTTTGCTGGGCACAGGCCAGGTTGCATTGC
>BLSH010202041.1:578931-590827 GCA_018402905.1 Glandirana rugosa
GCGTACTTGCTCCTTTTGGGAGTGGCCCCCCGCTGTATTCCTTTTCCTGTTACGGTCTTTTTGGCCCGTTTTCCCCGGTGGTATTCTGACGTTTTGTTGCGCGAATGGAAAGCTGCTGAACAGGCAGAATCTACTAGCGTTGTTTTACCTATGTGTCCTTAGACTCTATTCCTGTAGGAGCAGATTTTATGGCGGTTGGCTCACAAATAGGAACCTTTGTTCGAGCGATTGCCTTTTCTTGGGCTTTCTTCGGGGCCTTTAGGATCAGCGAGCTTGTTTCCAAGGATAAACACTCGGTTGGCGGTATTTTAGACGAGGATGTCCTTATCTCAGATTCCTGTGTATCCATTTTGTTGCGATCATCTAAGACGGACAAGTCGTCGAAAGGTAAGCGCGTTGTTTTGCAGTCTTATGGTGGCCCCTTTTGCCCGGTTTTTCTGGCATTGTCCTTTTCCTTATGTCGCCCCCCGGTGAGGGTTTTCCTCGTTCATGCGGATGCGTCCAACCTCAGCAGGTTTCAGTTCTTGCGGGTTTTTCGGCTTTGTCTTTCGCGGTTGGGCCTACCGCCTATGGAATTTTCCACACACTCCTTTCGCATTGGTGCGGCTACCGCCGCACATGGGATGGGTTTCTCTGACGTGGAGCTGCAGAGGCTGGGTAGATGGGACTCATCTCGTTTTTCTATTTATGTTCGCCCTCATCTCTTGTTTTGATTTCAGGTTCCCCCCCGGCTTTGGTTTGGATCATCGGTGATTCTTTTGTCTATTGGGCGGCTCGCCGTGCCTTCAACCGATGCTACGGGAGTGGACTGGGATTCTCACCTTACGTTGCCAGGATCTGTTGGCGTGGGCTTGCCTGAGTTGTTACGTCTCCGCAAGTTTGTCTCTGGCCCCATAGTCCTGGTCATTCATTCAGGGGGCAATGATGTGGGTTTGGTTCGTTCTGTGGACCTCATTTCCTCCATGAAGCAACAGTTGTTGCTTTGCTGGCCTTGCATGATTGACATTGTTGTATTGCTTGTCATCTTCTTCTTCTAGATATAAAGAATGGTTCTTCTCTTTTCTTGTGAAAAAAAAAGATTGCTTTTTCTCAAATGCAGATGCTGGCAGGCAGGCCAAAGAAATGTTCCTGTTGAAAATGCAAGAAATATCTGTACAGGGAGCTACACCCGAGAAACCACCAAAAAGCCTCACACTGACCAACAATCAGGTACCATGTCCACTACTACTACCACCAGTGTGGACAGTGTTTTTCAAGAAACTGCTTATTCATCTACATTTGAGAACAGTGCTCCAACAGCTGCTACCATACAACTCGAAAAAATATCTTGAAGAGGCCACTGTGCCTCGTTCGGATAAAGCTCTTGGGTATTGGGTAGTCAATAATCTGCGATTTCCCTCTCTGCAGTAGTGTGGAAAGTGAGAGATTGTTCAGTGCAGTGTCACACATTCTGACTGACACCAGAAACTGCCTTCTAACTGAAAATGCAGAGGTTCTTCTGTTTCTTAGAAAAAAACACTTGCATTTGAATTGGAAAAGTAATCCAACACCTGTACTGTACAAGGTATCATGCACAGTTGCACGTTTCAGCTCATCCTCAAAGCAACTGCTCCAACAAGGGTTTTTGTGAGCTGTAGAAGCAGCTACTTTCAGCTGGTATTGTGCATGCGGCCTTACTGCAGTCCTTGGTCATTTCTTGGCTCTTTACCATCCTTGAATGAACAGTTGAACTAGAAGCAAGCCCATAAAAAAGGTTTTATATCTGAAAAAAAAGTTTACACATTTTTTACAAAATAATGTAAGTTTGAGGTGCTGTTCTAGAACTTCTAGTTCATTCCACTCATGCCTTAGATTATTTAAATAAACAACTGGATTGCACTGCACCACTTGGGTTGGTTGTGAAGTTTAACTGTTCTGTGATGTTACACGTCTTCAATGATGACATTTTTTTTTCTGTGAAATCTGAGATTTCATATTTTTTCACGGCATAATCATTCAGTTGGACAATGCATCTCAAAAGCAGCTACTCCTCCAGGTGTGTGAGCCGTTTCTCTGCCTGTTAACTCCCCTCCATAGTTAGCCTATGTGTCCATTGCGCAGTCAGTCTGAGTCACACTATATGCGGTTTCTGCTGGAGTTTAGTGGCAGGGGAGTTTACTGGCAGAAAAAAATACAAGGTTTATCTTTGAAAATCAATCATTCCTGCCTGCTGCCTGTAAACTGCCCTGTCACTAGCCTCCTCACTGAAACCGCATATAGTGTGCAATGGATAGCAGTCAGTCACATAGACTAACATGGAGGAATTGGAGGGGGGAGTCAACAGACAGAGAAAAAGCTCAAATGCCTGGAGGAGCAAGCAGCTGCTTTGAGCTGCATTGTGCATGGCCTTACTATAAAGCTATGCACGAGGTACTGTTCTTGCTCCTCATGCCTAATGTTAGTTAACCAACTGTATTGTATTGCAGCACTTGGGTTGCGAACTTGTTGTGATGTAAGTAACAAAGTTTAAAATATGATGTCATGATGACATTTCTGTTCTCTGAAATTTGAGTTTTCAAGGCAAGGCAACAATGCAGCTCAAAGCCGCTGCTCCAGGTGTTTGAGCTGTTTTGACTGTTAACTCTCCTCCATGTTAGCCTATGTGTCCAACTGTCTATGGCCAGGCATGCATTGCACACTATAGGCGTTTTCAGAAGTTTAGTGGCAGGGAAGTTTACAGGCAGAAAAAATTCCAAAGGTTTTGTTCGGATTTTTTTCTTCTGCCTGCCGGCCACTAAACTCCTGAAACACCTATAGTGTGCAATGCCTGGCCAACGGACACATAGCATTGGCTAACAACATGGAGGGGAGTTAACAGGCAGAGAAATGGCTTAAACAGCTCAAACACCATCAGCTGCTTTGAGCTGCATTGTGCATGAGGCCTTACCGCAGTGCTAACACATCCTCCTTGCCATCCTGGAATAAATAATTAATTTGTTCTGTGACTGTTTGTGAAATCTGTTTCTTTCACAAATGTGTAAGAAGTTGAACTAGAAGCAGGCACACATGTTTTTTTTTTTTTTTTACAAAATACGATTATGTCTTTTTGAGTTTTTGACTGAGTGAGAATGATACTGTTCTAGTGTTCTTGCTCCTCCTCATGCCTAAACTACAGAACTGTATTGCACTTGGTTGGTTGTGACCTTGTTGTAATGTTTACATGTCATTGACATTATAATCCAACATGTTCTGTTCAATTTGAGCTTTCAGAACTTTTTGACAAACAAATAAAAACATTTTCTTTGTTGTATAATGTCTTTTGGAGTTACAATTCCTCATATCATAAAGAAAATTAACAGAATTCTTAATTCCCTTTAAAAAAACGGTCACATGACCAAAACATAGGTATCGTAATTGGCATTGACTACCTAGGGTAAAGTATCGGTATTCGTACTTGGTGGCAAAAAAGTGGTATCAGTGCAACTCTAATGTAACCCTGATCTCTAGCTTTACTGACACTTTAAATAATTTGTTTGAACCAAACTGGCCCTGACAAACTATTTTCTACACTAACATTTGTGCCAGCTGGGCATGCTGTATGAACTCTATGTAGGCTCAGTTACATACAGTATACAGCTCTGTGTTCCAGGTGTCAGATGAGACCTTCCTGTCTCACACCCAGAAAAAAAATAGTCAGGCTAAGTGGGGCTCAGCCATTCATAGTATTCCTTTGTATTAGTATTATACAGAATTTATATAGCGCCAGCAGTTTACGCAGCACTTTACAAAATAAGTATTCAATCAGAGAATGCAAAGCTTCAGAGATCTTGACGTCATCGAGTTGGAGAGACAGGCTCATGATGTCACAATCTCCAGCTCTGCTAACTAGAGGGAGCTTTGTACTCTTTGATAGAATACAAAGCTGGCTGAGCACCATTCAGCCTGACTCTATTTTGTTCCAGGTGTAAGATAGGCCAGAGCATTTTTTGTGATACCACACTGCGTCGCTTTAACTGAGAATTGCGCAGTTGTACGATGTTGATCCCAAACAAAATTGATGTTCTTTTTGTCCCACAAATAGAGCTTTCTTTTGATGGTATTTGATCGCCTCTGTGGTTTTTATTTTTTGCGCTATAAACAAAAAAGAGCAAACATTTTGAAAAAATATTTTTTTTTTTTACTTTTTGCTATAATAAATATCCAAAAAAAATGTAAAAAAAACTATTTCTTCCTCAATTTAGGTGGATTTATATTCTTCTACATATTTTGGGTAAAAAAATCACAATAAGCGTATGTTGATTGGTTTGCGCAAAAGTTATCACATCTGCAAACTATGGGAATAGATTTATGGCATTTTTATTATTTATTTTTTGCTAGTAATGGCGGTGATCCGCGATTTTTAGCGGGACTGTGACCTTGCAGCGGACAGATCGGACACTTTTGACACTTTTTTGGGACCAGTGACATTTATATAGCAATCAGAGCTAAAGATAGCCACTGATTACTGTATAAATGTCACTGGCAGGGAAGGGGTTAACACTAGGGGCGATCAAGGTGTTAAATGTGTTCTCTCTGTGGTGTTTCTAACTGTATGCGGGCTGGGCTGAGAGAGATCATTGTTCCCTATTCCTGGGAATAGACAATCTCATTCAACTCCCCTGTCAGAATGGGGATCTGTTTGTTTACACTTGCAGATCCCTGTTCTGCAGTGTCTTGGGAGTGATTGCGGGTGGTCGGCGGACATAGAGCCGCTCCACCCACTGATTGGCTCCCCCACCAGCCAGTGAGCGCACACCACATATTCCCATGACCGCTGTACAGCTACAGCGATTCACGGGAACGAGCCAACCTGCCGCCGTATAATGATGGCGGCTGGTCGGCAAGTGGTTAAAGTGACAGTAAAGCTGGAGTTCAGCTTTAAATCATTGTTTTTGTATGCTTGTTATCATGAATTTATAACAGAAAGGGAAGGATTTATTTCTTTGTATACCATATGCCCAAAGCAGCTAATATAAAAATTCAAAAACAAAAAATAAAGGGGATATTTGTGGTATTCTAACATACAAACGAACACAAAATTAAAAGAGAAGTTTATATTTCTGATGAGGTTTCATGTTACATTTATGTTTAGGGTCTGAAAAGGAAACAGGGTCTCAATGCACTTTTCTGTGGTCTGTGTAAGCCACAAAATGCACTGATGGTGTTACATGTATGTTTTAAGACCAGTAAGGATCCAGATTTTTATAAAAGAAAGCCCCTTTTTTCTCTTTTTTTTGTTCGACCCACTGGTTGAAGAAAAAAGAAAAGTAAGAATCATCTATGGCCTGCCTTATTTTTAATGGACTCTTGTTAGATGTAGGGTAGGGATGGGGCGAACACCCCCCGGTTCGGTTCGCACCAGAACATGCGAACAGGCAAAAAATTTGTGCGAACATTCGAACATGAAAAATGAAAAGTGCTCATTTTAAATGTTTATATGCAAGTTATTGCCCTAAAAAGTGTATGGGGACCCAGGTCCTGCCCTAGGGGACATGTATTAATGCAAAAAAAATTTCAGGAGCAGTGATTTTAATAATGCTTAAAGTGAAACAATAAAAATTAAATATTCCTTTAAATAATGTGCCTGGGGGGTCCCTTAGTCTGCCTGTAAAAGGGCGCACATCTGTGATGTTTAGAACATAGCCAGAGCAAAATGATATTTCCAAAGGAAAAATTGTCATTTATTATTGCGGCTACATAGTTAGTCAGGTTGAAAAAAGACACAAGTCCATCCAGTTCAACCAAAAAAAAAACCCAAAATATATATATATATATATATATATATATATACACAACCAAATAATCCCATATACAATCCTTCACCTACAGTTGATCCAAAGGAAGGCAAAAAACCCCAGCAAAGCGTGATCCAATTTGCTATAATGGGGGAAAAAATTCCTTCCTGATTCCCCGAGAGGCAATCGGATTCACCCTGGATCAACTTTACCTAAAAATGTTAGTACCCAGTTATATTATTTACATTAAGGAAAGAATCCAGGCCTTTTTTAAAGCAATCAACCGTGCTGGCCAAAACCACCTCTGGAGGGAGTCTATTCCACATTTTCACAGCTCTTACTGTGAAGAAACCTTTCCGTATTTGTAGATGAAATCTTTTTTCCTCTAGACGTAAAGAGTGCCCCCTTGTCCTTTGTGATGACCTTAAAGTAAATAACTCAACACCAAGTTCACTATATGGACCACTTATATACTTGTACATGTTGATCATATCCCCCCTTAATCTCCTCTTCTCAAGAGAGAATAAATTCAGATCCTCTAATCTTTCCTCATAGCTGAGCTCCTCCATGTCTCTTATTAGTTTGGTTGACCTTCTCTGCACTTTCTCCAGTTCCCCGATATCCTTTTTGAGAACTGGTGCCCAAAACTGAACTGCATATTCCAGATGAGGTCTTACTAATAATTTGTACAGGGGCAAAATAATGTCTCTATCTCTGGAGTCCATACCTCTCTTAATACAAGAAAGGATTTTGCTTGCTTTGGAAACCGCAGCTTGGCATTGCATGCCATTATTAAGATCTACCAAGACCACCAGATCCTTCTCCACTATGGATTCCCCCAGTTGTACTCCCCTTAGTATGTACGATGCATGCATATTCTTAGCCCCCAAGTGCATAACTTTACATTTATCAACATTAAAGCTCATTTGCCACATAGTCACCCAATTAGACAGTGCATTGAGGTCGGCTTGTAAGTTGGAGACATCCTGCAAGGAAGTTATTCCACTGCATAGCTTGGCTGTAATGTATTCTCGGTTCCCGGCAATATACAGAAAAATCACTGAAAAAAAATTGCATAGGGCCAGGTCTGGTTTGGATTTCAAGGAGAACCACGCGCCAAAATTTAAAAAAAAATTTACCTGGGTTCCCCCCCTAAAATCCAAACCAGACCCTTATCCGAGCATGCAACCTGGCCAGGATGGGGGGGGGGGACAAGTGACCACCACCCCGCTCCTGAACCGTACCAGGCTACATGTCCTCAACATGGGGAGTATGGGTACTTTGGGGCAGGGGGGCACTGCTCCCCTCCACCCCAAAGCACCTTGTCCCCATGTTGATGGGGACAAGAGCCTCTTCCCCACAACCCTGGGCTGTGGTTGTGGGGGTGTGCGGGCGGGGGGCTTATCGGAATCTGAAAGCCCCCTTTAATAATGGGGCCCCCAGATCCCGACTCCCCCCCCCCATGTGAATTAGTATCGGGTATATCGTATCCCTACTACTTCACCAAAAGTGTCAAAAAAAGAAAAAAACCACAGGAGACAATTAGGGGACTTTTAAAAAATAAAAAATAAAAATAAGTGTGCCCCGTTGTAATCCATCGTCAATCACAGCGAGTGACGACCCGCAAAAAAAACAAAATAAAAAACGAACAGCTCCTCCTCCATGGGAGGGCTCCTGCCGACTGAGCTCTGTTTGTTTTGACTTTTTACGTATAGTGAAGGGCGGGCCACCCAGTGACATAATTGAGTGACCCGCCCTTGTGATGTCACATCACCTGGTGGCCCCGCCCTGCACTATAAATAAAACGTCAAAACAAAGCCAGCACAGACGGCGGCAGCCCTCCCATGGAGGAGAAGCTGTGTGCGCTGTCTGCGGCAATTCATTATGGGGCGCTCTGCGGCGGCGAAGTCGCTGCAAAATGCCCTATAATGTTCTAAATTTGACGCACGATGATCGAGTCGAACTTATGTTTGACATGAACCATGGGCCCATCTCTAATCTAGGGGCAGGTGGATGAAAATGGACTTGTGTCTATTTACATCCTTTTACCTATGATCTGATATGCATGGGTCAACAAAAACAGAAAAGGGTTAACATTTATTTTTTTTTATTTTGGACCTGGACCAGTGGTTGTTAACTTAAGAGCTAACAAGGGTCTCAAATGTGGACCCTGACATTATCAAAGGGCTGCACATAATGTTCAATATATGTAATGCTTGAGAGGACTGTGAAACTGCAGACGTAATAGAGGAAATGAATCAGAGAGTGTGAACATGCTACATTTTTGGGTGAGGGTTATGCTGCAGAAGACAATACATAACTGGGAAAATGTTACATGAGGCTAATAGAGATCAATGCTATTACCCTAATTATTGCTCCTACTACAGGCTGCTGGCCCAAGGGGCCACACATCATATACCAAAGGGCCTCAGGTTGGGCACCAGGGACTTGGAGGTGATGAGATGTCACTGAAGGCATGTCCATTTACATCGGCCTGCCTATAGAATGACATTGAGCTTTCGTTTAGATCTGGTTGAAAAACGAACAGGGGAATGTAACGGAGCAGGTTCCCCTAGTAGAAAGACAAAGTAATTTTTACCGTCTTCTTTCACCCACAGATTTCTGTAGAGAATTTCAGATCATAACTTGCAGCATTGCAATACATATTACAGGGCTACTGCTGCTGCCATTGTTGGCACAGTTGGTGCTGCTCACTGATTCACAGGTAAAGGTGGTGCTGAATTCAAAACCTGATTTGTCTAATGAGCAGCTATATCTTTTACAATTGTCCCTGTTTATATATACTGTATGATACTAAAATACAACTAATTGGATTCTAGTTATATAAACTGTAAGGAACAAGGAACTACAATAATACAGGATCATGTTCCTTTTTTCTAGTGTGGATTAAAAATCAAAAGGAATGGTATGATTGGTATTGGTTTCACAGCTCACATTTTATACTTTAAGTCCAACTCAAGGCTTGTGTGCCTTTCCCTAGCCACCGCCAGCACCAACTTTCCCACTCACATGGAGTAGCCTGACAACCATGAAAGAACAAAAAAATAAGTGTATACTGGCTCCAGCGGTCTCCAGCTGCCACCTGCAGGCTCCTGCCCGAGGCTTTTCCAAATGCTTCCCAGACAAAAATATAACTGCAGGTGAATGTAGAGATAATGATGTAAACCCGAGGGTACAATGACTTGTAAAATTTATATATACTCCCATATAAAAAGCAGTTTTAAGCATATCAAACATAACGTGAGCTGCGTTTCCCCTCATGGCTTTTGCAGGGGACAATCTTTTGCAATTTGATACTAATCTCTCACAATGTATATAAATAATCATTTTAAAACATCTTTTTGCAATAGCTCTTAAATATTAGTATCAGTTGCTCAAGAAAGATGAAGCACACATTTAGACTATTAAACTTCTTGTGGAATTTGATAGATGAAATATCCACTTATATGAACACTTTAACCCCCACACAGCAGACTTTATAGTAAAAAAAAGTCAGCAAGCCCCTATGGAACATATCTCAAATGCATTCTGACCTCTCTTCTCTTTAGTGGTCAACTGAAATGGTAGGTTGCAAGTTGAATTGTGGTGGTGGTCACAATGTGAAAAATATAAAAATGGATATAATCTGTAAGGTAGGGTGACCAGACGTCCCTGGTATCAGGGGACAGTCCCCGGATTGAGGACACTGTCCCTGGACCAAGTCTATCCCCAGTTTTCTCCCCAGATTGGATTTGAACAGGACCCGGGCTACTTCAAAGACAGTCAGTGCAGAATTAAAAAAAAATTCAGAATTACACACACCGGCTCCACTTCTCCTACTAGCTTAGGGGGGTGTATTTTTTCCATTATCTGTGCCCCTTTCTGATGATCATGTGCTGGTCAGAGCAGAGGGACTATTTCTTACGGTTTGGGCGCATGCCCATTCCGCTCCTGCTTGCATGTTGTTCTGCCTTGGCTCTAGTCCCGGCCAGCCGCCTGCCTGCCTTTCGGGTTGCACCGATACCACTTTTTTGCCACCGAGTACCGATACTTTACCTTAGCTAGTCGCCGATACTGATTACTGATACCTATTTTTTGGTCATGTGACCATTTTTTAAAGGGAAGGAAGATGTCTTTTAGTTTTCTTTATGAAATGAAGAATTGGAACTACAAAAGACTTATGAAACAAATAAAATGCTTTTATTTGTTTGTCAAAAAGTTCTAAAAGCTCAAATTGAACAGAACATGTTAAATAATGTCAATGACATGTAAACATCACAACAAGTTCACAACCACCCAAGTGCAATACAGTTCTGTAGTTTAGGCATGAGGATGAGCAAGAACACTAGAACAGTATCATTCTGACTCAGTCAAAAAATCAAAAAGACATAGCCTTTTGTAAAAAAAAACAACATGTCATGTGTACCTGTTTCTACTAGTACAACTTCTTACACATTTGTGAAAGAAACACATTTCACAGACAGTCACAGAACAAAGGAATCATTTGTTCCAGGATGGAAAGGAGGGTGTGTTATCACTTAGCAGAAGTAGCACTGCAGCTGATGGTGTTTGAGCTGTTTGATCCATTTCTCTTCCTGTTAACTCCCCTCCATGTTGTTAGCCAAAGCTTATGCTATATGTCCATTGGCCAGGTATTGCACACTATAGATGTTTCAGGAATTTAGTGGCAGGCAGGCAGAAGAAAAAATCCAAATGAAACCTTTGGATTTTTTTCTGCCTGTAAACTTCCCTGCCACTAAACTCCTGAAAACACCTATAGTGCCCAATGCATGCTTGGCCATAGACAGCTGGACACATATGCTAACATGAAGGGGAGTTAACACAAAGAAATAGCTCAAACCAGCTAAACACCTGCAGCAGCTGCATTGTTCAACTGTGCATGATGCCTTCCAAAAATCTAAAATTTCAGAGAACAGAAATGTCATCATGACATCATGTTTTAGGCTGGGTTCACACATGTGCAGTGCAAATTGAAGCTCTCTTTTCACAGCTAATTGACAAAGTAGTTGTTCATCATTTTCAGGTCAGTTTTTGATCAGGTCAGGTTTACATCAGTATCAGCTCAGGATTTTATTCTGTTCACAACTGAATGACGTGCAATTTAGAAGCATTCCCATAGAAGTCAATGGGCCTGAATTCGCACCTGAGCCGGACCGCACTGCTCAGAAAACTGACAGGACTATTTTTCAATTTGCACTAAATCCGCACCCCAGCTGTACTGTGAACCCAGCCTGAAACTTAGTTACTTACATCACAATTCACAACAAGTTCACAACCCAAGTTCTGCAGCCTGCAATACAGTTGGCTAAATAATATTAGGCATGAGGAGCAAGAACAGTACCTCAAGCATAGCATTATAGTAAGGCCATGCACAATGCAGCTCAAAGCAGCTGCTTGCTCCTTCAGGCATTTGAGCTTTACTCTGCCTGTTGACTACCCCCTCCAATGCCTCCATGTTAGCCTGTTAGCTATGTCTCCAAATATCACCAAAACCATCCTCTCTGCTCCTCTCAAGACCTCCTACTCTCAAGCTCCCTTGTCACCTCCTCCCATGCTCGTCTCCAAGATATCTCCAGAGCTATCTCCTACTCTAGCTGCCTTCAGGCGATCCCTGAAAACACATCTCTTCAGGGAAGCCTATCAAACCTCCAACTAAGCTTTTACCACTTCCATCAGCTCACTCCCCACAGTTACAGCCTTTTGTACCACTTGCCCCCCCCCCCCCATTAGATTGTAAGCTTTTCTGAGCAGGCCCACTTAATCCTTTTGTATTCTATTGTATTGTACCTGTATTGTCCCCCTTTTATATTGTACAGTTAGAAGAGAAATGAACCTCCTTTAGTGGGACTTTAATTAGGCAGCAGACCACCACACTTTGATCAAATTTTGTCAAAAATATAGTTTCATTTTAAAATAGGGTTAACTTGTATTCAACAGACCCTATACAACATAAAATGTAATCATATCTCTATATGACGGATCAAATAGTCAAAAAAGTACATCACAAGGTTGACCATAGATGAATATGTGTACATAGCTTAGGTGGTGATAAGGAGCAATCCGTTGTCCAGGAAAGGGAAGATGGTATTCAATGTCCCAGTGTCCTCCAACGTTAAACGTTT
>BLSH010202041.1:644348-664537 GCA_018402905.1 Glandirana rugosa
ATTATTAAAAAGACCCACCTTGAGGCGAAATTCATTTATGAAGTTTGAGTTTGAAACCACACCAGAGGTAATGACGTTCCCACAATTGGGACTACCTTAGAACGTTATACTCACTTGGGTAACACAGTCCCACCATCTCCTCCAAAGTTTGAGTTTGAAGTATTTACTTAAAGCGGAGTTCCACCCAGAAAAATTATTATAATTTTTTTTTTTTGGCATGCACTCTTTTAATACTAAATAGGTGTAACCTTTTATTTCCTTACTTTCAAACCGCCTAGTAATTACATGTCATTTTTACACACAATTTTGTTTCTCTCACTGCTGGACTTTTCCATTTTAGGTGAGGGCATCTGAAGCCCATCCGTAGTCTCCTGGCATCTCTTCCTGAAAGAAGTGCATGGTGGGTAACCATCATGCACTCCTTGATCTCGGTCCACCTTAAATCGCGTAATTTCCTGTCTGGAAATAACACAATTTTACAGTACAGGGAAGCCCACTGACTCCTGGGAAATGATGAGTCACATCTCCCAGGAGGTCAGGTGAAGCAGGAAGTGAGGAGAAGAACCTAGGACTTAGGGTGAGTATAAAATATTTTTTTCCTTCAAAAGGTAAGTCTATATAACCAAAGGACTTGAATGATGTAAAAATACATTTCTGGGTGTAACTCCACTTTAATTCGTGCTTTATATGAAAAGGTGACTTTTGAATAGTAAAAAAAACAGAGAAAGGGTGGCGGAGACTCTGAATGTACACCAACATCCCAAATACAAACAAAAATTGTGAACCCTCCAACAGAAGGGACTTTGAGGCGTACACGGACTGGGTACACACAAAAACCGTAATAGTGTAGTAGATATTATTTATTAATACATGGGTATACAGAATAAAATAGCCTGAACAAAGGCTCAAACATTAATAAAAACTGATGGACCACATGGACAAGACATAACAAAAACACTAAACAAAAACATATGGTGTGATCATAGATCCCCTGAGGTTGGAAAGGAAACAAGACTGCAACACATAAAAAACATCCAACGCATTTCCAGCTCTTCTTCAGGGATGCTGAGTGTGATGCAGGAGGAGTTCTAGAGAATACAAATAATGCAATGAGTAACCAAATAATACACATATATGTACAATGCATAGTGATAGATGGGTAGATGTATGCACGCACCACTAACCGTTTGCAGGCAGGAAGGTCCGACAGATCACCATATGGGCTCCCAAAATTGGGGGGAGAATAAATCTTCATAACCAGTCAAGAAATATATGGTATATAAAATAATGTAATGTTTGGATTAAATTAGAGAATGCCTATCCTAGAGCTGGCTAGGCCTTATACTGTCTGTAAAGGCAGCCAAAAGGCATAAATAAGCGGCCAGGTTGCCACTTAGAATTGCAGCCACTCGTGCTTGAGCCCGAAGGAGGACAAGAGAAGAGGCCAACGTGAAAATGTTTGAAGTACAGGCACAGTTTCTGTATAAAACGTTGAAGAAAATGTCAGAAAGATTGAATAAAAAGAGAGAATATATTCGACAGATGAAATAGATATCACAAACTTTTTGGAAACTTTTTCTAAAGAAAATATAGGTGGTAACTGAATTACTAATGGTAAAAGATACTAAAGAGCAATGGGAGCAATATAATTGTATATGACTAGTTTGAGGCTTTTTGAACTTAGACGGTTTACAATAGATACATTAAGCATGATGTATAAATTATGCTATATATTCCCTTATTGGTAATCACCTAGGGCTTCAGTCATAATCAGGAACTTGATTCACCTAGAGCCTCAGTAATAATTGAAGAGTAAAAAACAGAACCCAAGAAAAACACACCAATTGAACATCTGTGTGTATCCACAGGGTTTGCACTTACATGCAGATGCGTTTAGTTCAAGCCCGCCATGGGCAAATTCCCACTCTCCATAGGATCGGAGGAAGGGGAAAGAAGAACACGGGCCAGACTGCGAGCCAGCTAGAGGTGGGGCATGAAAAAGCCAATAGATCACCAAGTTAATATAACTTAGGTTGGGCTGCAGAAAAGAAAAGTATGGCATGTGATGAAAAGAGAAAGAAAGGAAAGAGAGAGAGAAAGAGAGAGAGAAGGAGAGAGAGAAAGAGAAAGAAAAACAAGAGAAAGAGAGAGATAGGAAGAAAGAAAGAGATAGAGAATGGGAGAGAAAGAGAAAAAGAAAGAGAGAGAAAGAGAGAGAGAGAGAGAGAGAGAGAGAGAAAGAAAGACATAATATACAGAGTGAAAGTAGGGAAGAAAATAGCAAAGACTGGATAGATAGATAAATAATAGATCACCTAGGGCTTCAGTCCCTAGAATGACGAGCGAGCAGGGAGTGAAGAACAATGAATAGTTGAGGGTGCATATCATCAAAAACAAACCTACCTAGGAGTGCTAAATATACAACATACCAGTGGCACAACAGTGCCTCGTTCAGAGCAGGATGACTGCCCACCAGCACTGAGGCTGCAAGCGGCCAGTGCTGGTTATAAGGGCACAATGAACTGGAGACCAAGCCAATCAAATCCAGAGGCCTGGAATGTCCGCCAATTGTGGTGGCAGATGTGGTTAGACTCCACCCAGGTACGTGCAGACCTGGGGGAGAACTGTAGAGCACCACATCATGGGGAAGGGGCATGGTAAGCCGTGTCTGCTCGCCCATGGTCTTGGGCGGCCGTGTGTCCAGTGTGCGTCAGAGAGGGGGAGGAGAGGAGGGCGAAGCAACCCACCCCATCCTCAACATCACCTGTCAGAACTGGGTGGAGAGGCAAAGAAGGAGGGGGAAGTCCACCGATCCCCAAACAAGCGGGCCGAGCAGAGTCCACCATGCACCTTCACAAATAACAAAGAGACATGTCACGGCTCACAGGGCTGTCAGTGCAGCCAAGAAAAGAAGGGGCGAGAGGGAAACCAAGGAAAGGAGGAGAAAGGGGGAAGAGGGAAACAAAGAAAAGAGAATACTGAGAAAAAGAAACAAAAACAAAAAAAAGAGAGGGCAGAAAGAGAGAGAGAGAAAAAGAAGGGAAGAAAGAGAGGGGGGGGCACATAGGGACAGGTAAACCCATCCCTTGCATCTTCCATGGAGGACTGCATCTAAATGTCCAGGTCGGATACATGTCCCTAGAAGAGTAGGGACATGCAAATGTGTATCTCCAAAGTATACAAGTTGAATATTAACCACTTCAGCCCCGGAAGGATTTGCCCCCTTCCTGACCAGAGGCCTTTTTGCGATTCGGCACTGCGTTGCTTTAACTGAAAATTGCTCGGTCGTGCGATGTTGTACCCAAACGAAATTTGCGTCCTTTTTTTCCCACAAATAGAGCTTTCTTTTGGTGGTATTTGATCACCTCTGCGTCATTTCTGATCGCCGCTATAAACAAAAGAAGAGCGACAATTTTGCAAAAAAACCCAAATTTCTTACTTTTTGCTAAAATACAAATCCAAAAAAAATATATAAAAACATTTTTTTTTCATCGGTTTTGGCCGATTTATATTCTTCCTCATATTTGTGATAAAAAAAAAATCACAATCGCCATTTAATGATTGGTTTGCGCAAAAGTGGTCGCATTTACGGATGATGAGAATTCATTTCTGGGGTTTTTATTTTTTTTTTATTTTTTACTAGTAATGGCGGCGATCTGCGATTTTTAGTGGTACTGCGATATTTCAGCGGACATGTCGGACCATTTTGATACTTTTTTGGGACCATTGGCATTTATACAGCAATCAGTGCTATAAAAATGCACTGATTACTGTGTAAATGCCATTGGCTGAAGGGGTTAACCTGCAGGGGGCGTTATAAGGGTTAACTATATTCCCTGGGCGTGTTCTAACTGTGGGGGGACTGCCATAGCTGCGGAAGGGAAGCGATCACAGCTTCCGTGTAGAGGAAGGCTGTGATCACAGCCCTTCCCCCTCTCACAGAACGGAGGTCCGTGTTTACTTACACGGACCTCCGTTCTTTCACTCCGGGGGGGGCATCGCGGGTGAGATCGAATCCGCCGCACCCACTCCCTGGCCCTCCCCGGACACAGTGAGCATGCGGGCGCGCCTGCGGCTGCGCGCGTGCGCTCACTGGGCGCGATCTCGCGGCCGTCGTCATATGACGGCGATTCGCGCAGGAGCGCCACACTGTCGCCGTCAAATGCCGATCAGCGGTCAGCAAGCGGTTAAAGAATGTTTGGAATTCATAAGGGTGGCACCTTTCAGTTTACATGCATACATCAACCCATCTGTGCATGCATTGTCAAGGGTCCTGTGGGCTTGGGAATATGGACAAGAAACTGAAAAAAAAAAACCAACACACAACCCATAATGACTGAGATATACCTATCACAGGCCAATGCTATCTTTGCCAACCTCCCGATGAAAAGCCATCTAGGAAGGGTCTAAAAGAAACTGTTTCATTCAGGTCGGGTAACGAGGTAGCATTGAGTCTTTATATCCATCGTAATTTGCATTGTAGAATGGCTTTGTTCCAATCATCCCCCCCCCCTGTGGATTGGGGTGAACGTGGTCGAGCACCAGAAATTTAATCTGGGGGAACAGCCCCCCCATGAATGTTTTTAACATGACATCCTAGAGGGAGCTCCTCATTGGAGGTTTGCATACTTGCAATGTGTCTATAGGCCCTTCGCCATAGCTCCAGCTTGGTTTTTCCCACATAGAAAGCAGAGCAGTCACATGTAAGTAAATAGATAACACCTTTAGTTTTGCAGTTTGCATAATGATGGGGGATGTATTTTTCTCCATTGGGCAATATAATGTCTTTTGAGGTGTTTATATATCGACAGTAATTATATCCACCACATCGAAAGGTACCTGGGTGTTTACAGGGGTCATTGTGTTTATTTCCCCTATATTCACTCTGTACCAAGGAATCTCTAACCGATTTAGCTTGTCTAAAAGTGACACTAGGTGTCGCTGAGATGAAAGGAGCCAAGCTGGAGTCAATAATTAATAGGTGCCAATATTTTTTAAGGATGTCCGAAATCTTTTTCTACTGATTAGAAAATCTGGCGATCAAATGCGTCACCCCGTGGGGGACAATCTGTTTCTTTCTGGGGAATATTAGATCCTTCCGAGATCCCAGTAAGGCTCTTCTGTACGCCTTTTTGAGGCATTTGGATGAATAGCCCCATGCCAACAGTCTAGTCCTAAGTTTATCAGCCTCCAATTTAAAGTATTCATAGTGCAATTACGTCTGAGTCTGAGGTATTGGCTGTATGGTATAGATCGGATGAGGTTCCTGGGGTGGGAGCTGCTCGCGTGCAGGATGGAGTTGCTTGCTGTCGGTTTACGGAAAAGTGTGCTGTACACATGGCCATCTATGTCTTTGTGGATCTCCACATCCAAAAAGAGTATACAGCTGGGATCTGAGTTCATAGTGAATTTAAGATTGAACTCATTGGTCCCAAGTAATTCCATGAAATCAAGCAGGAGAACAGCCGATCCGCCCCATACCATCAGAACATCATCAATATATCTATACCATAATAGTACATGATCCATAAAGTTGGCAAATGTGTCGGAATTAAAGATCCCACGCTCCCAATCCCACCCCCAGGTACAGGTTGGCGTATGAGGGTGCACCTGGAGGAAGTGGAAGCCATTGAAGGAAAAATAATTATGGCGTAGAATAAATTCCAATGAGTCCAGAATGGACTTCAGCTTGGGATCATCATCAATACTACCCTGGAGTTAAGTATGTTTGATACAGGCTATACCTTTCTCATGGGGAATTGAACTATATAGGGCTTCTATGTCTATAGCCACTAATAGTGTATCTTGGGGAGATGAAGATCTTCCAGAATTTGAAGAAGGTGTATGGTATCTTTAATGTATGTAGGCATGCTTACTACGAAAGGTCTAAGATGCTTGTCAATCTTTGTACTCTGTGAGGGAGCCATTCCCAGAAATTATTGGACGACCTGATGGATTCAGGGTGTCTTTATGTAACTTGGGAAGAGCATAAAAGACAGGAGTGCGAGGGTGAGTAGTACGGACAAATTCCCATTCATTTTTATTGATCACATTGTTGAGACAGGCCAAATGTAACATTTGATAGAAGTGTTTGGAGTATTGGGATAAGGTAACTATGGTCATATGATTATCTGTCAAGGGGGTAGAGGAACTGGGTGCATAAGCTTCAGATTGATCAAGTGTTATTGTACCTTTTGAATGAGAGGATCCGGTTCTAAAAAACGATCATCCCTTGAACTTGTGTTCATTGAAGAAAGAGAGGCTGTGGGAGTAGAGTGTATAGTGGAGGAAAGAAGTTGAGAATTGGGTTTTACAGAAGAACCACCACCAGTGTTACCTGTCACCATTGCGGAAGTAGAGGCACCTGAGTTGTGAGTCATAGAGTGTTCAACCGTCCTTTTCTTGCTCAAGTGTTCTAAGGCTTCCCCACTGTGGAAGCGTCCCTTAAATCTGTGTGATTTTTTACTTCTGTTAGGAGCTTTTGAAGAGATAGCAGAGTTAGATGAAATGTGTGAGACATCAGATTGTATATCATTAAATTTCTATTATTATGTTCGGGTTTCTTAGGGTTTTGGGATGTGCTCCATCTGTATGCAGTCTTGTCTTCAAAAGCCATTTTGTTCCTATGAAACTTCTTCTCTTTGGTTAGTAAGATCCCCTTGGTATAGTTTTCGTTATGTTCTTTAAGTTTAGTATCGAGAATTAGATAGCTGGGACAGCCTTTGAACGGTGCCAGGGCAATCCCAACTTTGTCCAAATCCTTATCATTGTTATTGATTCTCTTGTTGTATTCATCAATGAGCTGTACCATCATAGTTTTGGAACATAGACGTAAATTGCGTTCCATTTCCTCTTTAAAGAGGAGTCCAGATTGTCCAAAGTGGGTAAAATCTGGACTCTTAGACCAAATGGGTTAATGTCGTTCTTTATATAATTATCATTATTAGAGATAGCATTGATCTGTGATATGTATATCTCGGTCATTATGGGTTGTGTGTTGTTTTTTTCTTTTTTTCCAGGTCCTTGTCCGTATTCCCAATCCCATAGGATCCTTGACAGTGCATTCACAGATGGGTCGATGTATGCATGTAAACTGACAGGTGCCACCCTTATGAATTCCATACATTTTTTAATATTCAAATTGTATACTCTGGAAATACACATCTGCATGTCCCTACTCTTCTAGGGACATGTATCCAACCTGGCCATTTAGATGGAGTCCTCCATGGAGGATGCAAGGGATGGGTCTACCTGTCCCTATATGCTCCCCCACCCTTTTTTCCCCTCTTTTTCTCTCTCTCTTTCTACCCTCTCTTTTTTTTTTTGTTTCTTTTTCTCCCTATTCTCTCTTCTTTGTTTCCCTCTTCCCCCTTTCTCCTTTTTCCTCCTTTCCTTGATTTCTCTCTTGTCCCTTCTTTTCTCGGTGCACTGACGGCGATGTGAGCCTCGACATGTCTCTTTGTTATTTGTGGAGGTGCATGTCGGGCTCTGCTCAGCCCGCTTGTTTGGGGATCTGTGGACTTCCCCCTCCTTCTTTGCCTCTCCGCCCGTGGCACAGACGTTGAGGCAGTTGGCATCCGTGTGTATCATATGCACGGATGGCCCCCTTCCGCCTGGCCAGTTCTGGCAGGTGACGTTGAGGATGGGGAGGGTTGCTCTGCCCTCCTCTCCTCCCCCTCTCTGACGCAAACTAGACACACGTCCGCCCAAGACTACGGGCGAGCCGACGCGGCTTACCACGCTCCTTCCCCATGACGTGGTGCTCTACAGTTCTCCCCCAGGTCTGCACATACCTGGGTGGAGTCTAACCACGTCTGCCACCACAATTGGCGGACATTCCAAGCCTCTGGATTTGATTGGCTTGGTCTCCAGTTCATTGTGCCCTTATAACCAGCACTGGCCGCTTGCAGCCTCAGTGCTGGTGGGCAATCATCCTGCTCTGAACAAGGCACTGTTGTGCCACTGGTATATTGTATATTTAGCACTCCTAGGTAGGTTTGTTTTTGATGATATGCACCCTCAACTATTCATTGTTCTTCACTCCCTGCTCTTCATTCTACAGTGCTGTCAATCTACTATTTATTTATCCAATCTTTGCTACTTTCTTCCCTACTTTCACGCTGTATCCTGTATATTATGTCTTTCTTTCTCTCTCTCTTTCTTTCTTTGTATTTCTCTTTCTCTCTCTTTCACTCTCTTTCTCTATCTCTCTTTCTCTCTCTCTCTCTATTTCTCTCTCTTTCTAGTTATATTAACTTGGTGATCTATTGGCTTTTTCATGCCCCACCTTTAGCTGGTTCGCGGTTTGGCCCGTGTCCGGCCCCTTCTTCTTCTTTCACCTTCCTCAGAACCTATGGAGAGTGGGAATTTGCCCATGGTGGTCTTGAACTAAACGCATCTGCATGTAAGTTCAAACCCTGTGGATACACACAGATGTACAATTGGTGTGTGTTTCTTGGGTTCTCTTTTTTACTCTTCGATTATTACTGAGGCTCTAGGTGATTATCAAGTTTCTGATTATGACTGAAGCCCTAGGTGATTACCAATATGGGAATATATAGCATAATTTATACATCATGCTTAATGTATCTATTGTAAGCCGCCTGCGAAAGTCGGATTCAAAAAGCCTCAAACTAGTCATATACAATTATTGGGACTCTTATATTGCTCCCATTGCTCTTTAGTATCTTTTACCATCATCATTTTACCATAATTCAGTTACCACCTATATTTTCTTTAAAAAAAGTTTCCAAAAAATTTGTGATATCTATTTCATCTGTCTAATATATTCTCTCTTTTTATTAGATCTTTCTGACATATTCTTCAATCTTTTATACAGAAACTGTGCCTGTACTTTGGACATTTTCACGTGGGCCATTATACATATATGTGTATTATTTGGTTACTCATTGCATTATTTGTATTCTCTAGAACTCCTCCTGCATCACACTCAGCATCCCTGAAGAAGAGCTTACCATTAATATCTCGAAATGTGTTGGATGTTTGGATGTGTTGCAGTCTTGTTTCCTTTCCAACCTCAGGGGATCTACGATCACACCATATGTTTTTGTTTAGTGTTTTTGTTATGTCTTGTACATGTGGTCCATCAGTTTTTATTAATGCTTGAGCCTTTGTTCAGGCTCTTTTTATTCTGTATACCCATGTATTAAAAAATTATATCTACCACACTATTCACGGTGTTTGTGTGTACCCAGTCCGTGTACGCCTCAAAGTCCCTTCTGTTGGAGGGTTTACAATTTTTGCTTGAATAGTAAACATTCACAATTCAAAGGACAACAATTAACAGAGTTTGTTGGGTCAAAGACTCACAAAGTTTCACACACAAATTAACCTTGATAAACTTGATGAATAGGAGGGGCAGTCACTCAAACAGTATTCGCTACTCACCAGCAATTGTAATAGGTGCAACAATAGAATTCCTCCAATTGAGTTTAATCAACTACTAGTTGGTTCACTTGTGGGTGATATAGCTATGTATTACTTGCAGTGAATCAATATAAAGTAATGATTATCCTATAGAACTGGGTGAACCCAAGGTGAGTTGATACCACTCAATGGAATGCCAAAAAACAGTACATGACAATTCAGCTCAGTATTAATGCAACTATAATAAACAGTAGTAATTATTTATCTAAATCCTCCTGCTCTAATTCAGAGAGTTCTTAGGGGATGTAATAATATCAAGTTAACAGCCCTGAGTATGGTGAAGTGGGGGGATTAGTAGCTGTTGCTGTAGAAATCCTGTCTTGCAAAGTTCAGTAGATCTTCTGCTGGCTATTTGTAATTGGAAGTTAGGTGCCTAAGAATACTGTGTCCTCTACGCCTTAGGATGAGGCACAAAAGAGGTTAAACTTCACTGAATCAAACAACCTTCCCAGTGATCACTGACTTGTGCAGTAAACTGGTAACAGAAATCCAGTGTATTTAGCAACTAATCCAGGATGCGGTTAGGATATTACTTTAAAGAAAGACTGCAAAGACAGAATGAGTACTCTTATGGGTGGGCCTAGGCCAGCTCAAAAACCAAGGGGATGACTGCAAACAGTCTGGCTGTTTAGGTGATGATGATGATGCTGGAACCGCTGGTACACACTTGCTCTTTGTACCTGGGAAAACGACATCCACTGCACTCCTTGCAGATCTCCCTGGTCAATCAATGCTGCAGCTGCTGTAACTGCTGCTGCTCTGGAACGGACTCAAATTAGGATAAGTTGGCTCCGTAGATCACCCACCAGAATGCTGTGGCACCGCAGCTTGCTGGGACCCTTGCAGAAAATTCAGCCTGCTGGATCAATGTATGTAGGCCGCAGGCAGCGATCCCACTGTAAAGGCACACAGGGTCCACTGCTGATCGATCACACCATCCAAAGAGACTGCCACAAGCTCCTTCTCTCTCTTAAATAAGTTCTCCCACAAGGAATTGTTTCTCCCAAGAGCCCATAATGCAGCACAGCCCGATGGGAAATGGGGTCCTTCCATATCAGAGTCTGCTAGCCAGGGCAGCCGTCAGAAATTTTGGGGCCCCTTACACAACTTTAGATCTGGGCCCCCCCGTCTGAACACTGACATTCCCCAGGGCCCGCCCACCATATCCGCCCACTGGACAGGGGTGTACACATGTTGCAGTAAGAATTATACACCCTGTCACACTTACCAGGTGTAGCCTGCCAAGCATGATCCATTCAAGTGAATTGAAGCATGCAATGCATGCTAGTGTGGGATCCAAGAGGTTAAAAAAAACAGTGCACAGGCAGCACAGCCTCACCCGATGTTTGCAATTAGACCTCACGCCGAACTATAGGTGTTGGAGGTGACATGGGACCCAAGTTGTGACAACTGAGCAAGCATCTGCTGGGTAGGTGAATATGTGAAACGAGGACACGCCAGCTTAACAAGTAAAGGGGGGGCAGATGTTCCACTTTAAAGCGAAGTTAACTCTTGTGGTGCACAGGGTTGGGAAGCACTGCACGGGTATATTTTGCCTAATTCCTATGCTAGTGTTTTAAATATGGTTGGTGAAAAAATGAAAAGTGTCTCTTGAAATCAAAGTGATGTCACCCAACTTATACAGCCCCCCCGATTTCCCTCTGGACTTGAACTGTATATAAGAGGACAGTGTCTTGTAATTAGTCATTATGTAATCCATTGAATGGTGGCCTTTCAGACCCATTTCCTGACTTTGCACAATCAAACCCTTTTAGAGGGCGCCCAAATGAATTTCTTCTGGTCACCAGCAAACATTCATGACATGCTAAAAGTGACTTGTCATTTGTATCATGTTCAAACAGCTTCCATGTAATCAGTTTCACACTGAAAGTGTTCTTTTTATGATATCTCCTGGAATTCCGCCATCGCCTCCCTGATTGATGGGTTAACCGGCTGCATTAGCCAAAGAGACAGAGTCACATTTCAAGAACACAGACGTCATATCCCCTTCCCCACCGGAGCTGTCCGGCTCAAGTTACTACCCAAGCAAAAAGAAGCAAAGAAAACATATCAGCAAACATATGTTCTTCAATGGATTGCCTGGACCCAGCGCAAAACATCTCGTTAACTAGGTATTAGAAGACATCTATGTAGTTGAGCAAGGAGCTTGCATTCTTTTTCTAACTTTTTTTTTTTCTAAAGGAAATTCCTTTAAGCTAGGGCTAGACGCAATACTCAACATCTACAGTTTCTATTCGACTATTGACTGGTGGATTGTGCTGCTGAACTTGAGAAATCTTGGTTTCAAAGATTGAACCCGGAGCCACTGCTATGCCCTCAGAGTTCAAGCAATATTTGGGGACATCCGTAGGGTCGCTTGGATAAGAGGGGTGTAGTTACCTGGCAGATCTGTAAGACACAAGTAAGTGTGCTGTAAGTTTGCAATCTGAAGTCATCGCCATTAAACTATATGTGTGTGTCTATATATATATATATATATATGTATATATATATATATATATATATATATATATATAGACACACACACATATACACATACTATACCTATATACACACCCACATTATATAAATATAAATATATTTATTTATGTATATATTTTTAATCCAGTCTGAATGTTGTAACAGCGGCACATCCCTAATCAAGTAAAGATTAATTTATGTAGGTAAGTGGGATTTTAAAGGCATTTGATACAAACCCAAATATACAGAAAATTGATTAAAAACATGAATACAAAGTATTAATACATTAATGTTTTAATCAACTTTCTGTATATTTGGGTATATATCAAGTGCCCTTAAATCCCACTTACACACTTACATACATATATAATCTTTTTTTCACCCTTTCTACATGGTTAGTCGAAGTAAACATATCTCCATTTCTTTACCAAGTTGAACATGTAAGGAATTTGTCAGAATGCACAGCCATGGAAATATGCTTTGATCCTAAGCCCTGCTGTCAAGGCACAGGAATAATATATTTATCTTTTTATATGGCCTTTCGTCTCTTTGCCGAAAATTCTTTTTATTACTCTATAGTTAAATGTTACCATCCCCTAGTGAAGCATGTTATGTGTTGAAATTACATTGAATATTTTAAAGCCATTCTATATATAGATAGGCTTTAAACATTTTGATAAATGTATGTACAAAGCCTGACGAAGGAGTTATACCGAAAGTTCACATCTTTAATAACTCTAACTAAACTTTCTGTAGTGAACAACGGTTAACATGGCATAAAGCTTTACTACTGCTACACAAAGTAAGCTAAGCCAAAGTATTATAAAAGTCATCTGATGTAGCAGTTTACATGCAACGAAATAGATAAAAGTGTAATAACATATTTTCCACCTTTCATTCATACGATCGCCGAGTAAACAGCAGTTGAAAGTCTGCAGTTTTTTTTTCCCCTTGTGTTTAAAGCAGAGCTGAAGTTTATATAAATATAAGCGTATTAGGACTTCCGGTTTAGGTAAATATTTAGAGAATGTGTATTCTTTGATTTACTATGTAAGATCAGTGTGTGAAGTTAGCTGCCTGCTGCAGAGTGCGCTCATTCAGAGTAAATAAGTGATATGGGTAGAAGGGACTGATACAGGAAAGTGACATGAGCTGCTGGACTGCTTCTCCTGGTAAGTTAATTGCTCCATTGTAGTGCAAATGTTTTTTAAAGCTGAACTCCGGGACTGCACATGCACTGCAAGGGTTACGTGCTTGTTAATGTCTAGAGCAGCCTTTCTCAACCTTTTCAACATCGAGGAACCCTTGAACTAATTCTCTGATCTCGGGGAACCCCTGCTAAAAATTAAAAATCTACAACTCATGATACATTAGTGTGATGGTCAATGGGAAGAATGCTCCTTACACTTGAGGTCATTGGGAAGAATTACCCCCTTACAGATCGCTAAAAAGATCAATGATGTCCTAGATTGTAAGCTCTAACGAGCAGGGCCCTCTGATTCCTCCTGTATTGAATTGTATTGTACTGTCTGCCCTAATATTGTAAAGCGCTGCGCAAACTGTCTGCGCTATATAAATCCTGTATAATATTAATTGGGAATTTAGAGGTAGAAATTGACCATTGCTCAAGGAACCCCTAGCAACCTCTGGAGGAACCCTAGGGTTCCACGGAACCCTGGTTGAGAAACCCTGGTCTAGAGGGACAGGGTACAGCAGGTTATTTACTTGATCCTCTGACCTGCTAGAATGGACTTTGCAGCCTCTTCTCCTCTGCACTCCAGCAGTCATACACTATACAATCTGATTATACAATCTCTGTACAATCTCCCTTCACTTCAAAACTATGTAATATAAAGACAAAACAAACAGTCTTTTTGATAAGTATCAAATGAGGCCAGACCTATGATCTAAACATAGCTGACAGTATATCGAAAGGAGATTGTACAATCGGACGTAAGTAGTAAAATGTAAGTAGTTAACCCTTGCAGTGTGCAACCCTCCTGCAAATGAGGACTTTTAGCTCTACAGGAGTTGGACTTTAAGCTGGTGGTACACTGTTCAGATTTCAGCAGGTTCCTAATGAACCGGCCATAATTCTCACCATGGGTGGTCTTGTCACCACCCTCCCATCCGTTTGAAAATCTGAAGGAACCGGATAGAAAATTCAATCAGATGCAGCCACTGTTTGAGTATTCTGATAGCCAACTGTCAGAATACAATAGCTGCAGTGGGAGATTCATCCAAATGCTCTGTATAGTGTGGATGCAAAAGTCTGTTATATTTTATTTAGTCTGCAGGCTTGTGGGCAGGGCCACTCACCCTGCACGTGGGAGTACCTTTTGCGCGGAGCGCGCTCATCAATGCTCGGGATTAGGCAGGGATTGCAGTCATGTGAGAGTCTAACATTAAGGCAGTTCCCCAACTTAGGCATCTGTCATCACACTGTGTGCAGTAAAAGTGCAGAGTTCCTCTGAAAAGTGCTGTCCCATTTCACTACACACTGTGGCCCCTTTCACACTGAGGCGCTTTCCTAGCGTTTTTGTGCTAAAAATAGCGCTTCCAAAATGCTTCTAAAATGCTGCCCATTAATTCCAATGTACCTATTCACACTGGGACGTCACGCTGGTGCCGCGTTTAAAAAAGTCCTGCAAGCATGAATTTTTGTGCTTATTCTGAGAGCTAAAAATAGCGCATTAAAAACACCCATATACATTGAAATGAATGTAAAACGATTTAAAAGCGCGTTAAAAGCGCATTAAAAGCGCCAGCAAAACGCCCAGAGGTTGTGGAAAGTTCAAAATACCAGGAAGTAAACAGGATGTAATGTAGGGGAATGTGCTATTTATTTAATGCCAGCGCTTCAAAAGCGCTTGAAAAGCGCTTGAAAAATGCCTGGGCGTTAGCGCTAATTATAGCGATAACGCGGGAAAAACGCTGGAAAAACGCAGTAGCAGCGCTTGATCTTTTGCACACGTTTTTCAAACGCCTCAGTGTGAAAGTAGCCTAAAACTTCTATGTTGTGGTGCACCTGTCACCCTGCCCAGCCCGGTATTCACTTTCTCAGTCACTCAGAGTCAATTAACAATCCATGGACTTGTTTTTGTATTTTTATTGAGGAATTGAAATTGGATGGGGTAGGGAATTATGGGATGCCCAGTGATGAATTGAAGTAATAGATTTTTGGGACACACTATGTACACTCCTTGTACATACTACTCCTTCAGTCTGCTCCAGCACACTAGTGCTTGCAGACCAGGGTTCATAAAAATCAATGATTTAAAAAAATAAATAGTAAAAAAAAAAAGTATTTTAATAAAATGCTTTTGGAGCATTTAGGATACATCAATAATTTAGTTTATTCAGCATGAAATGGAGCTTAGTTATGTAGCAAGAGGCTGTATATTCTGCAATATTTAAATTTTTGGTAAACTCTTTCAACGAATTCAAGCTCTGCAAGCTGAGATAACATGCACTGCATTGATGCATTCACACAATTTCACAGTAACCATGAGATAAAACAAAGTTCAGGAATATTCCTTTATCCAATTGTTTTGACAATATATGTACACTACAAACTGTATGATTGAATCGGTTCTGATATCGCTGTTTTACTAACCGGACAGCTTATTATTCTAAATAGGAAACCTTCATTTTGTTTGCAAATATTAAAGAGTCTAACTACCAGTAAGAATAAGTCCTTACATTTAAAGAGTACCTGTCATTTCAGATCCACCATGGCAGCGCCTGTTAGCAGGCCTCCACTCACTTGCTGCCGCCACATCCCTCACCTTGTTGTGTCACTGCCACATCACCAGCCGTCCCATTAAAGTGAATGGGACTGTCGTTGAGTCAACAGCGGGTCAGAGGAGGGGCTGCTGCGGGACAGAGATGACAGTTGCTCTTTAAAAAGTATGATTTAAATCGAGTTGATTTAAATCAAGCATTTTTACTAGTGATTTAAATCATGATTTAAAATTGACTTGATTTAAATCAAATCCACCTGTTGCAGACTGTTACACTTCCTCTCTCCAGCAAAACTCTTACACTTCAGGCACAGCTAGCACATGCGGTTAGGCCTGCCACTGCCTTCAGCCAGGCCTTAGCAAAAATGCCTTATTACAGGTAGGGACCGCAGGTGTAGCAAATAGAAAGTTCTGGTGCTAGCTGTCCTAGGTGGACTACTGATCCCAATAAGCCCTCTTCAGGCACTGCCAGGCTTCCTGGCTGCAGCTGTCCAACTCCACTGCCCATGACACCACAGTCCTCACTGGCTCTACACCCATCTCAGATTGCACCCTCCCAATCCACTCCGGCATGCCTCACCAGTGCTCCTGACTGTGAATATCACTCACCAGGCATCCTGGCTGCAACCGGTGGTTCCCTCCTGGAGACTTGCCCAGCAGTACTCTCCACTGTCCTCTTTTGCACCTGTTCAGGACACCCATGTGCTTTGTACAAGGGTCCTGTCCACACCTGAGCCCCGGGCCCAAGGTCACCCCCCCTACTGGGGAGCTCCCTCAAAGGCCCCGACAGCCTAGTACTCCATCTCCAGTTCCTCCACCCAATCAACTCCTCTCCAGCTGGGCTGACTCTAGGTATTTAAGGAATCCAATCCAGGTTGGGGATTGGTCATGGCTCCCCAAACTACCCCAGCCAGCTCCACCTCTCCTCCCTCCTCTCTTTCCAGATTTTTCCAGAAGCCTCTAGAAATTAGAGGGAGGTCTCGGTGACACTGCCTGTGAGTCAACAGCTGCTACTCTGAGTCACTCGGACCTTGCGCATGCACTTGTTAACACCTTCATTCCCCATACCTGTGTGACCAGGTCATTGATCTCCGTAACACAGGTTTGGTTTCGGTTGTTAATGGAAACCAACCGTTGGGTAGGGAGCTGGAACATTGACACTCCCGCTACTGGAGGACCTGTCACGTTTACCAAGTACCACACCTAATGACTGGTTGCTTGGTGTCTTGAATTAGTGCTCGATACCCATACACTGCTTCTCCTGTTTACTTGCTGAGTAGACTTGTTGTAGCGACTGAGCTTCATACCCCACATGTGCTTTACAGACCCAGGTTCTTTTAGATATGCCAGAACCATTATGCACCCCTTTGAATAACTTCAGACCGAGCTCAGAACAGTTAATGTAACTTTACTGAAGAACTTCATAGTACAGTCCAACATGAACAGTTAACATTATAATGTCCTTAACTACCTCTAACTGGCTGCTCAGGGGTACCTCAGAAAGGTAGTAGTCCATTATGGCTCCACATCTCTGGCTGTTTTCCAGAACCCCAGTGCCTCCAACAGACTGCAAGGCACAGCAGGCCTCCTCCGATACACTCACAACATGTACGGTTAAGAACGAGCTCCTCTGACCTCAGCCTTCCCCCTTTATCGCAGGTGGCATCAGCTTGGGCCAGCCACTAACTATCTAATTCACCTGTAGGCAACCTGCCTACAGGCTGAAGAAAAAAAAATGTGTATTGCCAGCTGTAGGAAGGAGACCAGCAGTTCCAGACTACATACTGAGTACCAATGCTGTCATTCATTTGTGTTTCTGTGTATGTGAGGGCAGGGAGATTTAAAAAAAATGGGGTGTTTAATTTTGTTCATGTCTTTTTGTTTCATAACTTCATTGCTATTACAAGGGGGCTGATAAGCCCCCAATGTAATAGTATAGTGAAGGTGACAGGATCTCTTTAAGTAGACATCAGGGATCTATTAGATGCCTAATGCTACATCTGCACTCCCACTGCTGTCCATCCTGGCACCCACCAAGTCCCAGGCACACAGGAGGGACAGGAAAGCTTTGGACATATGGCAGGGTATGGAGCTGGGTAAATGAACTCCCGAATTATGACTTTATAGTTACATGGGCTGCAGCATGATTACTTCTGGAAGCCACTATGAGTGCAGCTCTCCTATAGCAATTAATGATGTCACAGCACACATGTGTGCTAAGACGACCCAGCTGGTATGTTTTTGGAGGAAAGGTTGTGTGCTAAGACGACCCAGCTGGTATGTTTTTGGAGGAAAGGTTGTGAGGCTCTGTGTAGGGTCACACATTTAGACCACTCCTCTACCGCCCCATTGAAATGAGTGGCAATCACTTCCGAAGCGGCTGCACACCGCCTCGGTAGTGTGGAGCGCCGGCACTTTTAACCCAGTTTTAACCCCTTGTGGGGGGTTAAAAGCGCCACGCTCCCGCCTGCATATTGGATAGATATCGCTGGTAAAACTCTGCTAAACCTAGCAGGATTTTACCGCGACCGCGGCTAAGCCTGCAGTTTGAATGTAGCCTTTGTGTTTTAAATATGTTTAAAAAGATCAATGTGATGTTGTTCCATCAATCTTCTTCCCTTGCTCCTCTCCCCTGTCCATCTCTCAATGAGGTACAGTAGATGATTTCTATAGGAACTTACGGTACTGGATCAGTAGATCAAGGCTATAGAGCCAGCTATATTTAAAAAAAAAAAAAACCTTTGATCAAATGGTATCTATAGCCAAATAGAGGAAATAATTAAATACTTTGCAAGGTTTTTGTTTTTGTTTGGGGAGGGGGGGGGGTTGCAATGTCTTGTTGGGGAGATCGCCCTTCACTTCCCATACCAGATACCCAACAATAAGCGAGAGGAAATTTCTCCAAAGCAGGAGGAAATACCTTTTTCGAGTTATAGTATGTAATCTGATGATAGCTATCAGAAAAACCTTTGATTTCACATTACTTTGGTGCAAACAAAGTGTAATTATATCATATGGCTATTTAGGAATATTATTAAATTAAAATGTTAGTGCCCAAAGTTGAGATTTAACTGTTTGACTCCTACAGAGTCTTTTCACTGTTGATCAAAAACTACCTTTTTTTTTAAATGTTCCTCTTTTTTTAGTATTGCGGCAGTTATTGTTATTAAAGATATTAGTATGTAGGCATACCGCGCTAATGCTCCAGATGAACCACAGCAGCAACCCAAAACCCACAACAAGGTCAGATGTATAACAAAACAGAAAAAGGGGCTGCGCTAATAATAAAGCATACCATATATAAATTATGATGCACAGTATAGGAATTACAATCCTAAAAAGGCAAATACCAATATACATAAAAATGACCATGTATTTAATAAATGTCTAGCAATATTACACTATAGCAAGTTTTATTTTCATATGGGTAGTGTTACTCCTTGGACGTTGCCGGTGCAGGTGGTTCGAGATTGGAGAGGATCTCCACCTTATCCCCCTGAGGGACCTTGGCTGGGTGATAAGCCAGAGGCGCCATTGGTGCTTACATCTGGTAAGCGGCACATTTAGGGTCCTTTCACACATACGGACCGTTCATTTCATCCGTTCAGTCACGTCAAAACGGATGAAGTATCCATCAGTTTTTCATCCGTTTTTTCATCAGTTTACATCAGTTTTTCATCAGTTTACATCCGTTTTTTCATCAGTTTACATCAGTTTTTCATCAGTTTACATCAGTTTTTCATCAGTTTTTTTATCCGTGGTCATCAGTTTTTCATCAGTGTTTTTTTACATTCACTACCAATGCAAAAACGGATGAAAAACTGACCGTTCATCAGTTTACATCCGTTTTTCGTCCGATCCATTTTTTTGACGGATGAAAAATAGGACTTTCATCCGTTCAAAAAAACGGATGCTGACGGAAGCGGATGAAAACTGATGAAAAACGGATGAACTGATGAACTGATAAACTGATGAACTGATGAATGGTCCGTGTGTGTGAAAGAACCCTAAACCTGAACACATATGAATTACACAGGCTCTGAGGCTAATTTATTGCAGATGAGGCACCAAGTGAGTTTAATTACCTCCTTAACCTCCCTGGCGGTATTCCCGAGTGTGGCTCGGGGTGGAATTTCAGTACCAAGAGCGGTAACCCCGAGCCACACTCGGGATTGCATCGCTGGATCCAGGCAATGTTACTTACCTTGTCCCCTGGATCCAGCGATGTCCTCCCGCGGTGTCAGCGTGTCTCCCCGCGGCCAGATGATTCCTGTGTGCCGGGCTCCGTTCCCTGCGAGCGTCGTGTCGCACGGGGACGGAGACCGGCGGGAAATTCAAAAAGTTAAACACACACAGTACATACAGTACACTGTAATCTTATAGATTACATTACTGTATGTAAACATTTCACATCCCCTTTGTCCCTAGTGGTTTGCCCAGTGCCCTGCATGCACTTTTATATAATAAATGTCATTCTTTCTGCCTGGAAACATGAGAATGTCCATAGCAACGTTATTT
>BLSH010202041.1:664547-678952 GCA_018402905.1 Glandirana rugosa
CTTACATCTGGTAAGCGGCACATTTAGGGTCCTTTCACACATACGGACCGTTCATTTCATCCGTTCAGTCACGTCAAAACGGATGAAGTATCCATCAGTTTTTCATCCGTTTTTTCATCAGTTTACATCAGTTTTTCATCAGTTTACATCCGTTTTTTCATCAGTTTACATCAGTTTTTCATCAGTTTACATCAGTTTTTCATCAGTTTTTTTATCCGTGGTCATCAGTTTTTCATCAGTGTTTTTTTACATTCACTACCAATGCAAAAACGGATGAAAAACTGACCGTTCATCAGTTTACATCCGTTTTTCGTCCGATCCATTTTTTTGACGGATGAAAAATAGGACTTTCATCCGTTCAAAAAAACGGATGCTGACGGAAGCGGATGAAAACTGATGAAAATAGCTGATCGTCAGTTGTCATCAGTTTTTCCATAGAGTTGCATTAATGTCCGTTTTTCATCCGTCAACGGATGGATGAAAAACGGACAAACGGTCCGTATGTGTGAAAGGGGCCTTACTCGGTGGTGGATCACTGCACTGAATGTCTGGCATTAGGAGCACCTGGGGTCATATCTCATCTATCAATTTATATGATATTTATGAATTTTTAGCAATCAGCTGATAAATGGCGTCATATTTCGTTCATCAACTTCTATGATACCTATGAACTTTTATTAACCAGTTGATACATGGTCATTATTAGGTATATTGGTATTTGCCTTTTTTAGGATTGTAATTCCTATACTGTGCATTATAATTTATGTATGGTACGCTTTATTATTAGCGCAGCCTCTTTTTCTGTATTGTTATTAAAGACTCTTCAAAATAGAGCTACATTTATTATATTTTATACATTTTGTTATGTGCATTGGTTACAACGTCTATTGCAAAACAAATCTTGAGCCTGATAGGGCAGACTAGCTAAAATGGATAGCTTTAGGCTTGATGCACACCTATGCATTTTTAGTGCTTTTTGCATTTTGCAGATTTGCACTACAGAACGTGTTCTATAGGAAACCATGTTAAATGGACTGTAGTCCAAATCTGCAAAAAGCACTAAAAATGCATAGGTGTGATTCAGGCTTTAAAGGGTTGGCTGTATACTTTTTTTCTTTCCAGAAGTACACTCCTATTCTGTTTTTTGACTAGTGTTGTGCAATAATATAACTTTGAGGAAGTCAAACAATAACTTAACTGGCATTTCAAGGCACCACAAAGTCTGAATCAACACGGAAGGGCATTCCATTGATATGGCAGGACAAGTGAGACTGCCAGGTCCTGTTAAATGTTAGGTGCTGAGCAGGCAAAGATCTGCTGTTTTATTTGTTTTTTGTTTTTTTTTGTGACTGTAAAGATATATATAATGGAGCTTGTATACAAGTTTGAAGCAGTGAATTTTGTTAAAGGGCCTCTGTTGGGATGAAAATTTTGGATGAGAAATGAATTTTTTGGCTCATTTTTGAAGGTACAAGGTCTGGGTTTGTCATACGGATTCTCCTATCAAGACCTCATAAGTCACTGACCCATAATACAAATGGATCAATGAAGTGGCACACCTCGTATGCACATGGTGTTTCTGGGTTACTGATAAGTTAAATGGAGAAAATGGAACTCACAATGACAGCCTTGGATCATGCCACTCCAAAATCAGTGTGTTATGGGAGCTTCCGCATTTCTGTCTCTTACCTTCTCAATCTCTTGCTGTTATGGAATCCTTACATCAACCCCATTTAGACTAAAGTAGACCATAGACATGAAAGGACAGTAGGTCATAAAAGATTGTCTCTTAGTTGGCTATTTTGTAAATACATATAGCTCAGATGACTGTTCCTAGTGTTAATTATAGTCTTTATCAAACCTTAACAAAGGTCTCGTAGTACATTCCATTGTTAGGCCTCATGCACACAGGACATTTTTGGACGTTTTTACAGCTGCTGTTTTTAGCTTCAGACGTTTTTTCCTACAGTCAATAAACTCCCCATCATGTTATCTCATGTGTTCATGCACACATAGGCTGTTATCAACTGTTTTTAGTTTGGGTGTTTTTGAGCTGTGAAAAAAACCCCAAGACTAGTGGGTTCTGAGAGACGTTTTTCAGCTGTAACAACACTCAAAACCGTGCAAAAACGCCACTCACCAACGTTTTTGGACGTTTTAGATCCATTGAGAAAAAAAAAACAAAAAAAAATGATCAAACTCTACTGCTCAAAAACGCGCAAAAATGGGGCTCACCAACATTTTTGGACATTTTTGGTCCATTGAACGAAAAAAAAACAAAAGCTACTGCTCAAAAAGCTAGTGCAAAACGCTGAAAAAGCTGAAAAACTCACTACAAAGCTACTGACGTTTTCAAAAAATTTTTTAACGTCCTTTGCGCATGAGACCAATAGCATCTACAGCTCAAGCCCTGAAGACAGGGCAGGTCCTTCCCTCGATGCATGTTTGTTTGATTGTAAGGAAGAAAATGTCAGCACATCCAGGATACTTTGGTAATGATTAAGCACAGATCCCTTTTGTGAAATGCGTCTACGAATGTGGTTGTATTGCTGGTACCTGTGGTGTCACCGTGGTGTTCAATAAAGCATCGTGAAGTATCCTGGACGAGCTGCTGTTTTCTTCCTTACACTTGAATACAGCGGAGCGAGTTGTGGTAGGCAGGCACTCGGGGTTTTACTTCCATTTACAATTAGCACCTGGAGTGGTGGTTCGCGCTTTGCCTTTGACATGTTTATTTGATGCTCTTAACTAGTAAATATTTCAAAGAGACCTTTAGGTAGGGTGACCAGACGTCCCAGGTTGATTGAGGACATTGTCCCCGGACGCAATATGTCCCGGTTCTGTCCCCAGTTTCAGGGCCAGCACCCATACCAATTGCTGACAGCCTAGCCTTAGCAGGACATACAGAAGTGTGAATACCCATCCAGCACAGCAGAGATTGGTGGGCACCCTGGGACATATATGGCCACAAGTGACTGGAGCTGTCAAATCAAAGCTCTGATGTCGGAGATGGGCGGGGACAATATGCAGAGCTCAGGCCCCATTGTCAAGCAACCTGTGCATAGGCAAACAGATGATGTTTATACATTGGTGGGCGGGGAGGAGGGTGGCAGAGGCAGGACCAATAGTAACTACTGCATGTGTACCAGCAGCGGTGTATAATTCATTATACACCGCTGTGGGTGCACATACTGTAATTACAATTGGTCCCGCCCACTGCCACCTTTCTCCCTGCCCACCAATGTATAAACTATGTTTGTCAATGCAGGGTTGTCTGACAAAGAGGGCGGAGCTCCTCATGCCATCCCTGACATCAGAGGTTGGACTTGACAGCTCCACTCTCTCTCACTGCTCAGGTAACTGCCTTAGGGGGCCAGAATGAATGGGCAGTACAATCGGAAACCCTGGGGGTGTGTCTTGGACGTCCATACTGGAGATCAGCATCTCCATCCAGCATCCTTCCCTGGGGAGCTACTGAGCAGCACATAGAGGGGGATCAGCCGTACCCACTGATCCTTAGCACTGCTGTCTCACTGCACTTGGGCCATAACAAATCCTCAAGAGAGGAGGGGGAGTAGTGCAGCTGGTAGATCCAGGATGGAGGAGCTGCACTGCCTCAGAGAGTCACCAAGCAGCAGAGACACAACTTCTGAAGGGAGCAGGTTTGCTCACTATTCTATCATAACTCCATCTTAACTATCTGCTGCTGCACAACCTCTTCTCCCCCCTACAGAGTCTTCACCATCTCCAGAGCACACACTGCACACCTCAGCATCCCCTCCCCCTCAAACACTGTGAGTAGCTACCTACAACTTCTTTCTCTGTTAACTAATGATGCACCAAAACAGTCCTGGCTGCAGTTCACACTAAGACCCCTTTCACACTGAGGCAGTTTTCAGGCGCTTTAGCGCTAGAAATAGGGCCTAAAAACTGCCTCTCAATCCTCCCCAGTGTGAAAGCCCCAGTGCAGCACTCACAACCCGCCCCTGTCTATTGGAATGAAGGGCCAGCACTTCTGAAGCACTTGAAAGAAGCACTACATCACAGGCTCTTTTAACCCCTTCTTGGGGGTTAAAAGCGCCCCACTACCACCCGAAAAGTTGCGCCAAAGGGCCGCTATAACAGCGGTAAAGTGCAGCTAAAACGAGCAGCATTTTACCGCTAACGCCGGCACCGCCTCAGTGTGAAAGTAGCCTTATGGCACCTCTCACTGATATTAGGCTTTGGTTCACACTGTGCAGACTGGTTGCGGTTGCAGGAATCCCATCTGTTCCCACAACCGCCTGCAGCTAAATTACGCTGCTCTTATGAGAGAATTATCAGAAAAGACCATGCTTTTTCCCTGCCACTGCATTTTTAAAAGGGTGCAGGCACCTTTTTTGTGGAAATTGCTGGCATGGCAGCCCATTCAAATGAATGAACCTTGCACTCTGTAGAACACACTCCTGAACCTTGCACTCTGTACAAAGCACTCCTGAACCTTGCACTCTGTACAATGCACTCCTGAACCTTGCACTCTGTACAATGCACTCCTGAACCTTGCCCTCTGTACAACACACTCCCGAACCTTGCATTCTGTACATAATGCATCCCTGAATCTTGCGCTCTGTACGTTATACATTCCTGAACCCAGCAATCTATACGTGGCATCTTCCTGAGCCCTGCACTCTGTACATAGCATCCTCCTGAACCCTATACTCTGCACATAGCATCCTCCTCAACCCCCCAAAAAATTGTCTGGAGCCGTCCCTGCCCGGATTGGATATGAATTTTGCCACCCCATCCCTTCCTTCAAATTTTTTTCTCTATCTTATCTTCATAAAATTTGGTAGTCATATCACAAAAAATTCTAAAAAGTATCTTTTTTTTTTTTATCTCATGGACGAAATATGATAAATTATTCCATAAACACATAACACATAACACATACGCTGCATACATCATTGTAGGAAAATATGCTTATAAAATAGTTTGCCATTTGCCAATAAAAAAAAAATGTCCTCGGATTTCATTTGAAAAATCTGGTCACCTTACCTTTAGGTGATATGAACTTTTATGCTAGGCTCCATGGTATCCATACAAGATAAACATATACAGTGAAACCTTGGATTGGGAGCATAATTGGAAATGCACTTGTAATCTAAAACACTCTTATATCAAAGTGTATTTTCCCATAAGAAATAATGGAAACTCAGATGATTTGTTCCACAACCATGTATTCATTAGTCCTTCATTCTATAGTCCTTATAAAAAGATTATAGCAATGTAACTTCGAGGCAATTTCAGGGAAAGCCTGGGTAATCTTCCTGTAATGTCGGATCTAAATCACATCAATTAAGATGAGGATCCGACTCCAACTTCCATTAAAGTCTATGGGCACAAGTCGTACAGAAAATGCCCTAAAGTAGTACAGGAGCCTTTTCTAAAGTTGAAGCAACTTCAGCAGTGCTAATTAAGACAGCTCTACCTGATGTGACCTACGGATGGCTGTTACCTATATTATTATGACAATTTAAGTGCCTACTGGAGGGAAGAGTGTTGTTAGACTTGAGGTTGATGTTAGACTTTTTGTGATGTGTTAATCCGAGCCTGGGTATGCCCGATAGGTTCTGTTTTGTAATTAAAGAGAAAATCAATAAAAAGAATTAAAAAAAAAAAAAATTAAGACAGCTCTCATTGACTAAAATGCGATTTCACATGTCACGCAACTTAATCTTACAAATCGGATCCCAAGTTGCAGCAGTGTGAACCGAGCCTAAATGTTGTACCTTTATTAAATGTAATCCTATTGCTACACTTATAGGCGCCTCTCTCCTCTTTTATACTCTTTTTTTTGTGACGTGACACTACTCCTATTGGAAGACCTCGCTCGTTTTTCAAGTTAAAATTGATTAAAAAAAAAAAAAATGTTGCTCTTCTTGCAAAACACTCGCAGACCAAGTTACTCGCAGCCCAAGTCTTTACTGTATTGTCATTTTAGCCATGGGCCACTAGCCATAGATTTTTTTAATAAGTATCCGTATTGCAAAGGAGGCAGCTGGTAATAAAATAGCAGACCATACTATAGGACTAAACGCACATACCTCTTATATCTTGCCTGTTGAGGAGAGACAAAAAAGTTACACACTCCTTGCAATGCTTTATGTCAAGGGAAAGAATTTCATCTGGAAAGAGTTTTCAAACCTTTCTGATTGGCCCTTACCCTCCCCTATTAACATTCATCTATGGACTTTTGCCATTGGATATGAAACGTACCCAGGTTGAAAATACTGTGATAGAGTGCCGGTTCACATAGGTGCGATGCGGGAACACTGGAAATCCACTGCGGGTTCCCGCATCGCACCCAACTCACACGGCAGTTCACACTGCCATACGCAAACTGCTGGGAGTGTCAATACAGTGTGAACACCCATGCGATCCAATTCTGGTGCGGACCAAAAATAGGGTCCTGTGCGAGTTTGGTCCAAATGTGGTGCGAATTCAGCCATACTATCTGTATGGCTGCAATCGCATCACACGGACATCACAAGTGATTTGCACTGCCGTGTGGTGCGCACCTATGTGAACCGGAACTGATTGACAACCTCCAAAGCACCTTGTCCCCATGTTGATGGGGAGAAGGGCCCCGTCGCCGCAACCCTTGACAGTGGCTGTGGGGGTCTGCGGGCAGGGGGCTTATCAGAATCTGGAAGCCCCCTTTAACAAGGGGGCCCCCAGATCCCGCCCCCCCATATGCATGCGTATGGGATACATTGTACCCTTACAAAAATTGAAACAGCCCCTCCACTGCTGTCTTTTGCCACCTCTTATAAAGGCTAGGGCGGGTCCACCAGCTGACGTAAGCAGATGACCCTGTCCCTTCTAATGTCATGTGAAATCACATGATCCTGCCCCTTCTGACATCACATGCCATCAGAGGGGCATGGTCATCCACTTACGTCAGCGGGTGACCCCGCCCTAGCCTTTATAAGAGCTGTGAAACAGCAAAAGACAGTAGTCGGTGGAAGCCCTCCCATTAGGGAGGAGCTGTTTAATTTTTTCTTTTTTTTCTTCGGGTCATCAGCACCATGATTGACGATGAATTACAACGGGAGACACTTCTTCTTTTTTTAATAAAGGACTTGTCCCTAATTGTCTCCTGTATTTTTTTCTTTTTTTTTACACTTTTGGTGAATTAGTAGGGGTACAATGTACCCCATACTCATTCACATGGGGGGATGGGATCTGGGGGCCCCCTTGTTAAAGGGACTTCCATATTCTGATAAGCCCCCCACCCGCAGACCCCCACAACCACCGGCAAGGGTTGTGGGGATGAGGCCCTTCTCCCCTTCAACATGGGGACAAGGTGATTTGGGGGGGATCCCAAAGCACCCTCCCCATGTTGAAGGGATATGGCCTGGTACGGTTCAGAGGGGGGAGTGATTGCTTTTTTCAACCTAACTATGACTATCTAGTAAGGTGTGAGAGGGCCTGGTCAAGTAAAGTTTGCTTGGGTAGTATAAATCTGTGACCATGTTCCAGATTTTTTTTCCTTCATGGTCTGGTGAAACCATTGTCAGTATGACATTGGTAATGTGTGTGCACTGCATCTCCCAAACTGACTTTAATAACTTGAATTATCTGATTTATCTATTACAATTCAACAGAAATTTTTTATGAAGGGCAAATAAATAAAATGATGTTATCATTTATTTTGTAATAGCATCACATATTTTTTTCATTAAAGACCTTCATTGTTTAAATTGTTTGTGGAATATGGATATGGTGGCAACTATATAGAAATGTATGATACATAAACCATTTACATTTGTGGGCCGAAAGTAAAGGGGCTGTCGTCTGTTTGGACTTCTTGTTGTTACCCGTGTTTAATAACATTTAAGATCCTTGTGTGATGTAATGTAAGGAAGAAGTTGTAGTGAGCATATGGTGTGAACAGAGGGTGATATATCACAGGATTGCCTACGTATTGAGAACACCAATGTGTGCTCGAGGATCAAGTGTAATGAAAGTGATTACAGTTCATTTTTGCTACTACTTAGTTTGACTGTGAGCTAATGCTCGATGATACACGGCTAGAAGAAGCGCTAAATCCAGGTATCCAGTCAATTACAGCTGTTGCCTCTTATTAAAGCACATCTTCAGGGAAAGGAACAAGGCTCCTTTGCAGCTGGGCTACCCCACACTGCCAAGCGTTAAATGCTCATTCAGGTCTAGGGGGCCACAAAAAGCAGTTTTACCCAATCTTCCCCTTCCCCAGCAGGCAGCGCTCTCCTCTACTCCCCTACACTTGGGGAGTGGACTGTCTCTTGCCATCCTCACATCCTCCACTGCAGTGCAGTGCAGTGCTAAGGGCTCTGCATTGGACTCAGAGGACCTGCAAGCATAGGAGATTAGAGGCTGCAGCAACCAGTCTTACAGCCTGAAGGGAGCTTGCAGGAGCAGAGGAGAGAGTCAGGTAAGTAAACAGCTTATTGTGTTACCTAGACCTACACAAGCATTTAAAGTGTTACTAAACCCGCAACAGTAAAAGCAGTCTGTATATGCAGCATAGCATGCTTGTTATACTCACTGTGGAACGTAAGAAGTTAATCATCAGCATTGTGTAAAAAGGCTCTTTTATCCTGTATGCATAGATACTTCCCCTCCTGCAGAATTTATCCATACAAGTCTATATAATACACAGCAGGGTCGAAAGACTGCACGTGCTCAGTTTGATCTCTTATGCTGGAGATTACATTTCCTGTTTCAGTTGAACTGTTCAGGTCCCATGATACTGTCATCACACATGTGGGCGTATATAGAGGCTGTAGTGGAAAGCTCCTCCTACCTGAACACACAGCTCTGGAAAAACTGTGCAGTTTATCCGTTTATCATGTAACCGCGGTATACAGATCAGCAAAAAAGGTATATAGTGGCATTATTTTAATGTAAAAAGAAGATTTATAAGCTATGGGTACTGTGGGGGGTAGATGAACTATTTTCATATTACTGGGTTTAGTAACACTTTGACTCTTGTAATGCAAGGGCAGCCCTCACTGCAAGGGAATATCAAACCTAAAACGTAATATATTGCAGTTTGCCTTTTCATTTTTTACCCTGTTTTCACTTGATGATCTGGCCAGTAAAATTTCTCCTCATTCGCCTTATTCACACTGGCATTTAAATCAGGAATCTGAGGCCCATTTTTATTGCTCTTAAACTCCTAGTAAAGCAGTCCGCAACTGATAATAAGGACAGCACACATGAAGCATTTGCATTGTGTTGTTGCACTTCAAAATTGAAGCTTCATGTTGAGTTTGGAAAGAGTTGAAGCATCTCACTTCCTTCCATTCGGGTTCATGGTAACATGCCGGCAAGCATTTGCTGTACATTAATGTCACTTTCAGTGTTGCCAACCCCCCCGAAGCAAAATTTACTGGTAGGACGCCAAAATTGACACCAATTTTTTACTGACACTGAAAAAAAGTACCTAAAACGACAGTTTTCAGTGCCACACCGTGCAAATATCAATATTTAAACTATAAACACATAGCTAGTGTTATTAGCAATGTGTTTAAGTTAAACAAAAGTCAAAAAACATATTTCTCCATTGACATGAAGGTCAGGTTACTATAACTCAGCCAGCATAGAGTTCCCCCTTACATCAGTGTTTGCAGGATTCCCCCTTACAGTAAATGGGAATGCTTATGTAAGGGGGAACTCTGATGTAGAGGGGGGCTCTGGTGACCAGAAACCACCTGATACCAGAGTCCACTGCGTTCTCTTTACATCAGAGTTTCCACTTACATCAGGATCCACAGACTGAGTTCCCTCTTGCACTGTAAGGGGGAATCTTGCAGACTCTGATGTAAAGAGGAATGCCAAGAACTGTGGGGGGCACTCTGGGGACCGAAGACCACCTTCTGTAGAGTAAATACACTAAGTTAAGGGGTGGATTACTCATATAGGGGGAACCTTTATATCAGTGCCCCCTTACAATATTGTATTCACTCCCCCCTTACATCAGCAAAGCCCCCCCCCTCAGACTGGCCTGGCGGTGCTGTCACTGACCTTCTCTCAGGTGCACCATGCAGGGCTCAGTCAGTCGGCTCCAGCTTGGTGGCTCTGTCTTTATCCTATAGTCTCCTCTCCACATTCCATACAGGTCTGACTTCTCCCATGACCCTCATCCTGGCGGCACTCCCACTCTTGACTCCTCTCCAGAATCTCCCTCAGAGACTGCAAACATGATACAGGAGATGGTCAGAGGCTTTAGACATGATACAGGAGATGGTTACAGGCTGTAGACATGATACAGGTGATGGTTAGAGGCTGTAGACATGATACAGGAGATGGTTAGAGGCTTTAGACATGATACAGGAGATGGTTAGAGGCTGTAGACATGATACAGGAGATGGCCAGAGGCTGCAGACATATTACAGGAGATGGTCAGAGACTTCAGACATGCTACAGGAGATGGTCAGAGATTGAGGACAGGATACAGGAGATGGTCAGAGACTTCAGACATGGTAGTTTCCTCCTTTTTCCCCCTTCATATTACATACTTCTCTACATCAATGTCCTCCTCCTGTGCCCCTTTCACTGTGCCCCATGAAGTCCACCTCCACCATGAGCCTGCCCTGTGCTGGAGATTCTGGGAGGGATTGGCTGCATCCTGCTTGTCTCTCTAGTGCCTTCTCCTCCTCACCTGAGTGACCAGCGTTCACCGAGTCCCGTCCCGACTGTCACTGGAGTCAAGTGAGGGGGGGGAAGACTCCTGCGGCTGGGCTGCCTAACTGTCACTCTCTGAGTGAGTGTCCAGGCCGGGCCAAGTCCTACACCCACAGTGTCTAATGGACAGTCACAGGACACTGAATGCCACTCACTCACTGACACCAGGGCTGCAGGCTCAGGCAGTGTCGGTTGGTCCACTCTATCAGCGGCTCGGCTGTGCACCTGGCTGCTATTCTCTGCTCTTTCCACAGTCCACTCCACAGCAAAGCCCCTCTGTCTGCCCACTCCCTCCTTTTGATAGGCTGGCGGTGGTGTGGCAGGAAAATGCGCTGATATTGCAGCGCGGCAAAAGAGGCAGGACTGAGGACTCCCCTGGTGAATGGTCTGACTCTGATTGACTTAGGATTGGATCTTCTCTGGGATTTCCGGAACTGTGCATGTGCAGTTCTGACCCGAGCCAGTTGCCGCCATTTTTACTGGCAAATTTCTCTTACTATGGACTTTTACAGACACCTGAAAAATGACCTGTTTTTACAGGCTGTCCGTAAATCTATGGACGGTTGGCAACAGTGGTCACTTTCCCTCACTGTCATTGAGGAAGCTGACAGGCTCAGAGAGGCAGACAGATGTTCATGTAGAGAGCTGCAAGAACTGGAAGGAGAGAGTCTGAGGAGCTGATTTGTACAGCGGAGAGGTTTGGTTTTGGTAGGAGAGCTCTGCCTATGAGACATCCTGATGTTCTTCTACCACTCTGCTACCCAGCCACTTTCTTCCTGTGTTAGCGTCTGCACTCTGCAAACCCCAGGAGACATGCATCTGTTCTTCAGTCCAGGTCAGGATCTGCAGAAATCTCAACTGTACCAATCTCAGGCTCTCTCCTTCCAGTCACAATGCTTTTCAGAGGGCATTTGACAGGTAGTGGGGAGGTGTTATAAAACCTCCTCACTGCCTGATTTAACCCAATAATGCAGCACTACCATGCTGCAATCACAAGAATTGCATGCAGTTGCAGCACAGCAACATTAAACACAAGGCAAGTTTGACAAGTGGTGCCGACACATGAACAGGCCCATCTGGCTGTTATATTACAGTTCGGCGGGCGAAGGGGGGGGGCGCAAAAAAAAACAGTTCAGCCACCCATATTTGCCATCCCCTGACCACCCATCTAAAAGAGACCTATTTCATGAACATATGTACCTATTATTCCTAGCACCAGATGTTTGTTTTCTGTAGGGTAACGTATTCACTGACCTTTCCAGGTTCAAAATTAATATTGAGCAGAAAAAAGTTTGGCCCTCCACAACAGTCCTAATTCCTCATGTGGCCCCTTGTCCCCATTTAATTGCCCACCCCTGCTATAGAAAGGTGTGCTTTGTTTGATTTTTCATGTCTGAGGTTTACAACCCTTTTAAACCCTGGTAGGAGGAGAAGCATGTTAAGAGTAGGACCCAGGGTGGAGTGTCGATGTACGTGCTGCTTGAATAATGAAATTGATCATACCCTTGGACTATATCTCCGGAACTTTGCTAAATGCTATCTATAAAAACTTAATTTATAAATACCAACACACCTGCCTTTTGATATCTGATTGAGATTTTTTACAGGTATTTATATAGCACCAATAATTTACGCAGCACTTTATATATGTATTGTACATTCACATCAGTTCCATCGCTCAAGGAGCTTACAATCTAAGGTCTCTACCTCATTCTCATTCATACATATACCAGGGCCAATTTAGACTGGAACCAAATAACCTAACAGCATGTCTTTGGAGGGCAGGAGGAGCCCGGTGTACACCCACAAAAGCACAAAAAGGTCATGGTCTGAATTCCCACCGATGGCCCTAGTGCCGTGAGGACTGCTTGTGAAGTGCTAACCACTAAGTCATTGTGCTGCCTGGGCAATTCAAGATAGGATCAAGCAATAAATGTTAATGCAGCTAATGGTGATCAGTCTTGATGAGTCTGGAAATCTTTTGAGAAAAAAGAGCCTAGGGTCTGTGTAAGGGTTACTATTATATGCTGGGAATTCAGTAATATAATACACTGTAAATGTTGTGTTTCTGCTACATGTTTTCAGTTATATTGGCTAACTTGGCACTTGAGCCAAAAGGAAAAAATATATATTTATATATTATATATAGTGGCTGTATGAGAAATTTTGGCTCGTAAATTGTTGAGGAATTCAGGCAGGCAGCCCAGAAGAGGCGAGAGTTTCCTGGCTATGCAAGATCCCTGCATTTTCTCATCTCATGGGAGCTACGAGCAAAAGAGAGCATTTGCACAGAGCGTTTAGAGAAAGGGCAATGAGCAGCATTGTTTATCACCAAGTGAAATGGAAACCTGCAAACTGTCACAGTGCAGCCTCTGTAATAAGAGCTACATTATTATGACAGGCCATCATGACTGCAGGCACCAAAATCTCCGCTTTATAGTTATTAGCATAATTACCTACCTGGCTGTGTAATTTGAAGAAGTGTGACACCGAAAGGCTCCCCAGTATTAGTTTACCTTTTATTATCCGTTGACTTTTTGTTGGTTTTGTTTGATATATGTATCGTTATATCTCATTAAAGTGAATCTGTCACAAACCTGGGCAATTTTAACGTTGCTTATGCATTTTTTTTTTTAATGTGCTGAGGTTATCTTCAGTTAACACCACATGACAAAAATATCATTAGATATAGGCTGCTAAAGTTATATGCAGTCTCAAAATTTTCTGTAAATCTGAGTTTTGCCCTGTTTTTGATCCTTCCTACTGGTAAATGAAACTTCCCAACAAATTCAAGCTGAAGTTTAGCTAAAACATATTTTTTCCCTACAGCTTCAGCCACCTAACTTACCTGTAATGAAGCACACCCCACATCGTTCAGGCTGCTGGATCCTATGGAAATTCTCTGTTAAAAATAACTTGTCCTCTTTCTGGTCCTGCAGGAGTTAATAGTTTTGGGCCTTGGGGTTAAATTCAAAAAAAGAAGCTCCTCATGGAGACCTGCCCCTCCTCCATTTTCATCCATTAACCTGTTCCCGCTGGCCGTACATATATATGTGGCCGCTGGGCTTAATGATGAGTGGGTGCATATATGCAAATAAACTAGAATGTGTTGTGCTGCCACTTTATATCAGTCACATGTGGGGTAAGACGCCATTCAGAAGCTACCCACCGAACCCACCTGACATGTTTCACCCCGCTTACTGGGGCTTGATCACAGAGACCTTTGAGACCACTGTGACCAATTCCCGGTAGGCAGGGTCAAACATGTCATAGGGCATGGCCAGAGCAGCGCTGGCTGAGGCCATTTAAAGCCATATCCACATCTGAAGCACTGGGTTGGTTCTGAGCAGATCTATGTACCGAAACAATATAAATAGTCCTGAAATAACGCGACGAGACCGGTACGGGATACTGTACAAACTGGGACGGATGGCCCTTAACCAGTGTCACCAGAGTTTCCAGAGACACTAGTTCGGGGTCATTCGCCCCACTTTGTACAGTCCACCCAAGCCACCCATCGAAGACTTACCGCAGAATGGGGTGTACACTGACTATATTTCACCGTCGTGTTGTGTAAGATCAAATAAACGTATATACGTGGGTGAGTAGTAATTCGGGTCGCCGGTGTATATATACATGCCGGTCGCCCTTGTCCAATTACCTACTTTTACCTCCTCCCCGTCCAGAGGTACTCC
>BLSH010202041.1:684540-710905 GCA_018402905.1 Glandirana rugosa
TATATATATATATATATATATATATATATATATATATATATATATAAAAATGATTGATCAGTTTAGGCCAATATGTACTCTTCTACATATTTTTGGTAAAAAAAAAAAAAACGCAATTGGCGTATATTGATGACTGTATAATTGTCACTGGCAACACTAAGGGGGCAATCAAAGGGTTAACTGTGTTCCCTGTATGTGTTCTAATTGTATGAGGGCTGGGCTGGCAGGGACATAACAGATCTCACTGATCCCGATGACAGGGATCAGTAGATCTGTCATGTCCCTCCTCACAGAATGGAGAACCATCATGTTTACATTGGCGGTTCCCCGTTCTGCTTCTCTATTAGGCGTTCACAAGTCACGAGCGGACATCGAGTCTGCCTGACCCCTGGGTACGCTCATGCAGCGTGCGCGAGAACGCGCCGCCGCCGGCTGTGAGTGCACACGGGGAGCACGCAAAGGGCCGGACGTCCATGGACGGCAATTCAGGTCCGCGCTGTAGCCGTCTTTTGGCTATCTGTACTGGTTAAAGGAGTTGTAAAGGCAAAAGGTTTTTTTTTTATCTTAATGCATTCTATGCATTAAGATGAAAAACCTTCTGTGTGTAGCAGCCTCCCCAGCACCCCCTAATTACTTATCTGAGCACTTTCTCTCTCCAGCGATGTCCATGATCCCCTCAGCCATCCAGGACACTCCTCTGATGGCTGAGACACAGCAGTGGCACCATTGGCTCCTGCAGCTGTCAAAGTCTTTCAGCCAATCAGGGGAGAGATGGGGCGGGGCCAGGTCAGGGCTCCGTGTCTGAATAGATACAGGGAGCTGGGACTCGGCGGGGGTGTCCCCATAGAAAGCTGTGGGCTGTGGGGGCACTCGAAGGAGGAAGGGGCCAGGAGCACATTAGAGGGACCTGAGAAGAGGAGGATCCAGGCTGCTCTGTGCAAAACCAACTGCACAGAGGAGGCAAGTATAACATGTTTTTTATTTTTTTTTTCAAAAGCGAGCATTTGCAATCACTTTAAAGAGGACCTTCCCCTTTTAAAACAAAGTAAAAGCTAACAGCTTCAAGTACTGTAGCTGCTGGCTTTTAAAAAACATTTAAGTTAGCTCGCCATAGAGGGGTAGAATTCAAACAAAAATTCTTGGGAAAAGAAAGTTCTAAGATAGTTTGTTCAGTTTTCTAATCATTAGTAGGTTAAATCAACATTCATTTTTCACTGCAGTGGCGGGAACATTCCAAGGAGCAGGTTGGAAAAATTTTCCCCAACATACAAATTCCTAACAGTGTATGTGGTTTTTATTTGGTGAAGTCCATTCAGTCCAAAAATAAATATTAGAAGCAAACAAAATCTTTCGGGCAACAAGCAATCATTCTGAGAATGTTCTGAGAGTTTTCTTAAGACTTTTCCAAAGAATTTTCATTTGAAATTCTGTTCATCTATGGCCAGCTTTAGCTTCCTGTAATGTGTGATGTTTATTTCAAGAGACTGCAGATGGTAATCCCAAGAAACTGTAGATTTTTTTGGAAAAGACCAGAAAAAAGTTGCAAATGTGTAAAAAGGAGGGGGAGAGATTCTGCGATGGGTAAGATGTTAAGATCTGCTTCAAAGTCCAAGTGTAGTTTTTCTAATCATAATGTTTGATACAAAGCCAACGTGTGTCTTGGGTTTTAAAGACCCTCTTCATCAGAGCTTAAAACGGTACTAAAAAACCCAACTGATTCTTTGTTTGCATTTCTTTCCCCCTCCCTCCTACACAAATACCAATGAAATCCTTTTTAATTTTGCCTATCAGCTACTTTCTGTACTGTAAGACAGCACTTTCGGGTTTCCAGCCTAGACCAGGGCCCACTGCATCCTTTGCGGGTTTCCTTTGCAGCGCATCTGTGGCAGATTTTTATGCACGCACACAAATTCCGCTGGGAGCTATATTGCCCATCCACCTCAAGCTGGTGCCACAAAATTCCAACATGCGTGCACAGATGCGCCACCGGCCTCCCAGCTCCCAAATGCCTAGAAGAGGCCAGCAGTGCATCTAAGCATGTGCATATTTTTTTTTAAAAGGTGGCACAGAAAAGGGTGGTGGGAAGTAATTCACAAGCAGTTTAGTTCTGCTTTAAACATGTTGGCACTGGAAAAACACTAGAAGGTGTCCTGGGATTTCAGTTATCAAAGGAACATAAAGTGTACTCTGGTCACTGGTTTAGCAGCCATGGACACATCTCTTGTGGGTTGAGACATAATAAGAGCAAGCTTGTAGCGATCAATATTTCAATCAAATTTACATCCCCTGATGATTCTTTGCGCAGTCTTGGATTGCTGAATGGGTTATACACAGAGTTTTTTAAAAATGTCAGTAATCAAAGCTTCATATTTTCTATTGCTCTAATATGTTTGTGTAGCCTTGTGCTTCCTTGAGAGTGGCTGGTAGTAGTGGTTCACCTTATAGCTGCCCTCACTCACACTATATTTCACACATCCGTAGACACTGACCAATCCGGCTCTTGTTTTTATTGTTTTATTTAGGGGAAATAACTTGGGTGGGGATAAGGGATGACTGTGGGATGCCCAAAAGAATTCTAGTACACAAACTCCATATACACTCCTGTATATGCGCTCTTTCACTGCAGACTATCCCTCTGCAGACTGCTACTGCTCACAACTCTCCAGCACTCAACTTTCTGACCGTTTCTCCTACACTTCTCTCTCCAGCACTGAACTTAGTAAATCATCACTCCATTACTTCTCTCCAGCACTGAACTTAATTTCCAGCTTGAAAGGAAAATTATCAAGCTTCACTGTTGCTTTCTCTTCACTGCAGCTAGCACATGACGAGGCCTATTCTCAGCAGAACCTCCGGAACACCCATTACAGACCAGGGATCACGGGCCCCTGAATGTGTGGCAAAAGTACTTGAGTGCTAGCCGGGCCTTTGATGGACTACAACTCCCAGCCCATCCTTCGTCCAGGTCCCACCGACCTGCTTTTCCTCAGTGACTCTCCTTTCCCTGAACTGGCTCCCAAGGCTTCCATAGACTGTCCACTATTCCTCTCCCAGCCTGCTCCATCACTTTCTCTTGCAGTTCCCAGGGACCGTCACTCATCAAACCGGTGGATCACTCTAAAGTCTCTCACTGTGTAGCACCTCCGGTGTTCTCCTGTTCCCCTGTGCGACTCCTGGAATCACCACCACTCCTGGCTGCACGCAAACCTCCAGGCCCCAAGGTCACCCTCCCCAAACTGGGGCGACCTACCGGGTAAGGGCCTCCATGGCCCCTCTGCTAAATCTCCAGACTTCCTCCAGGCACTTCTCCCCAGATTGAGCTGACTCAGAGTATTTAAGGAGGCCTGCCCCCTGCCAATCCTGCTTGGGGATTGGTCAGGGATCCCCAGAACACTCCAGATGGCTCCACCTATCTCCCAGCTCTCTGACCAGAAACCCTCCTCCAGGTTCTAGAAAGAAGTGGAAGGTTCTGGTGACCTGATCTGTCAAGTCCACGCAATCCTCCCTGAGCCACTCCTCCTGGCCCAGATCAAACATTCAGGCCTGCTTTTACACTCAGGCCTGACTAAATTTTTCCTCACCTAGCAAACCCTGCTAGAAAAACACGCCTACACTATGGGGGCGCTACACTTGTCACCACTTGATTGTTAGAGAGTCAATCCATCCAAAGCTCAAAACTACAGTATTTACATGTAAGCAGGTGCAGTCTACTTTCTTCACTGCAGTTGGTGCTTTAAACAACAGCACTGCAGTTAGGGAGGAAGTCAGGAGGAACATGGTTCCGCTATGGTTTGCTGGGTCACTGAAGAAGTGATTCGGTTGGATGCTGCCACCCTATGTGACTCTGGGGACCATTTTAGGTCAGGCATTTGCCTTTTTAAAGTGGAAGTAAATCCTCCCATTATTTTCAGCCAAGGGAGCTGCCATCTTGGCCTCTGTTTAATCTGCAACTGCCATGATGCTGCACATGTGATCCGTTATGACCCAGCCATTGGATGGTTTGACAGTTTGGTTGAGAGCACAACCATGTGACAGCTAGCATTCCCAGCATGCCGAGAATGTTAACTGTTTTTTTAAACTATCAAATCAATGGGTTTACTTCTGCTTTAAGGCCCTGGCTCCCGGGTTTGGTGTGCTTTTTTTGACGAGTTGGTAGAGTAGGGAAAGTAGCTGCCTGTGAGGGATAGTACTAGCACTAGGGAAAGGTTCCTGATGAGGAGGGAAAGCATAGGGTCACGTCTCTTCTGGACACCTCTTCGATTGGGCATGAGACGTCCAAGACACATTCTGCCCCCTCTTTACAGACCCTGCCAGTCCGGCTGAATCAGCTTCTTCACATTATTAGAAACTGAGTTCACATGGCTGGGTGGCCTTCCCATCAGGTTTGTTGTGAACTGTTGCTACATTACTTCAATACAGGTTTTACATTGCACCTGTCTGTGTAAATTACTGCCGCTGCACACGCTGCACCCCACCTACATACAGTTTAAGTTTAAAGTAGAGTTACTACCCAGTGTCCAATGACATGTGCAGTTGCAGGCTTTAACTACACACGGTTAGCTTTCAGAATGTGCATTAGAAGCTGCATCAAGTTACAAAGAGCCTCCACATTTCCTGGCTGGAGGATGTTCGGCATCCCAAGAGCTAGTCCACTGCTTACATCATGCCTGAGGGTTCTTGAGAGAAATACCGAGGCAGGGGACTGTGATGTTTTCAAAGCTAAGTACAGCAACCTGCTGGTCCCTTCCACCAACCATGATCTGCCTGCAATGCACAGAGAAGCACAAAAACTCAGTCATGTCGTCATTGGGTCTAAATAATTGCATATGTATTTTAGAACTAGATGAACTTTGTTTGACATAACTATGTACCACAATCCAGGCCGCCATCCAGAGACAGGCACAATCATGGGCTCTATCCCCTAGAGAGCAACCTGATCAGATCACTCATTTCTGCACATGCCCATTTGTAGGATATGGAGGAGATGGACAAAACGTATTGACCCCTCAATCCCTTGCCGGGGCTGAAATCTTCACCTAGTCTTCTTTCAGGTTCCAGATCTTCAGCCATTTTGTTTGGCTAGGCCAGAATGATGCAACTCCTGCACACGCTCACAAGAGTTAAAGCAGTATTAAAACACAAAAATGTATTATATTGTAGCTCATAAATTCTTAGATGTGGTGGCTGCATTTGTTTTCTTTTTTTAGGCCCTTTTCCCCTTAATTTGCATTTGGTGATCCTGCTAGAACAAGTTATCAAGCAGAAAGTGGCAGTTAGAGGGTTGAGACAAACCATTTAACACAAACAGGGGTGCCCAAAATAATCAGCTTTTATTCATTTATGTAAAACCTTTATCACAAAAAGAAAAAAAAAACAGACACTCCAAATCTGCTAGTGCATCTAACATAGCGCCCCCCCCAGATTAACAATACTGCTGGCCAAAGGCGTCTTCATTGTTCCTCTATCCAGAGTGGAGTCACCAAGTGTGGAAGTGTGTTACTGGCTGGATCACCAGGTGAAAACAGAGGGAAAAAGTCTAAGAAAACGAATGCAGCCACCACATTTAAAGATTGATAAGGTGCAATTTATTACATTTTTGTTTTTGGGTTTATTTCCACTTTAACTATATGCTTTAGAGCCATGACCTAAATATATATACCTATAAATTATCTATCAAAGCTGCAAGTCTCATCTTTAGCATTTAGATATGGTAGCCCGGCAGACACAAGAATTCCATTTCCTCTTCTGGAGTAATAGATTATATTGGCCATCCTCGATTTGTTAGGAATACTTGTGGCATTCAGGGACTTGGAAATGCAATGTAATAATTCAGAGGCATGTGCGTCGGATTGTATAACAGCACATAGACAAGGCTCTCCTTGGAAGACAAATTATCTCTGGCTTAAAAAGCTGACTTGTGCTTATTCCTGCTCTGCAAGATTACCAGGTTATTGAATGTTCTTCTAATCGCCCCGGAATTAGCTTATCTATTCAAAATACTGTCAGAGTTTTTGAAGAATACTCAGCAACTCCATTGTAAGAGATTCCCAAGGGCGTTCTAGCAGGCTTGCTTTGAAATCTGTTTAAGTTTCTCATTCTTATCTATGAAGGAAGGATTTTATTACTCAGCTGAATGTTCCCGACCTTAGAGGAGAACTTCAGGCTGAATTCCAATCACCGTTATACTTACATTTCATCATGTTTATATATGGTTGTTGATTTTTTTTGTTTAATTGCCAACTTCTACAGTTCCTGAGCTGAAATTTCATAGACTGCCAATTTTAAGCTCACCATACACTATACAATCTGATTATACAATCTCCTTTAGATCTATCACTATGTAGTGCAAAGGCCTGCCTGATAGGATAGATTAGGGGGTTGATTTACTAAAACTGAAAAGTGCAAAATCTGGTGAAGGTCTGCATGGAAACAAATCAGCTTCCATTTTTTTTGTTGTCAAAGATTAATTGAACAAGCTGAAGTTAGACGCTGATTGGCTACCATGCACAGCTGCACCACATTTTGCACTCTCCAGTTTTAGTAAATCAACTCATAAGTGTGTCTTTCTATCAATGGCGGCCCCTCATGCAGGGCGCAGGGGCGTTGCCCCCCTTATCCATACACCCAACCCCTAATCTACATGCAGGGCGCTGGACGCATGGATTTCAATGGGGTTTTTCTTTTTTTTCACAGCACATGATTAGAGCCTGATGCTCTAATTGGCTTCAAAAAAGGGTGAGCTTGGGGCGCATAGCACTGCGCCCTGAGCCCACCCAGCTGTCTGACATTAGCGAATTAATATTCGCTAATGTCTACCTGTTTTTCTTCCAAGCCAATCAGTCCCAGCATCCGCTTTCTGATTGGCCAGGAGGAGAAGAAACTGCCGAGACTCGGGAGGAGATGTGGGGGGAAGCCGCGACCTGGATGGGGTAAGTGCGGGGCTGGTGTGGGGCCTGGCGGGCAACGGGCAAGCGATGCAGCAATCAAACGACTGGGGAGTGGCGATCGAGCCTTCAAGGGAGCGCCAGGGAGTGTCTGGCTGGCTGGGGGGCCACCCCCCCCCCCCAAGAAAAGTGAGCACCAGCTGCCACTGCTTTCTATTGTTTTTTTGCTAAATGTAACAGGCGATTGTATAGTGTATGGCCACCATAAGGCTACATTTACCCATGTGGCAAAACTTGCCAGCTCACTCAAAAGTGATCTGCTATATGTAGCCTCCTCACTGCCTGTTTTAAACCTGTTGCACCACTGCACCACAACCATGTGCATTGCAGGGTAGTTGTGTTGCACAACAAACAAAAGGGTGTCCCTGTAAGATCACAGAGGACGTGGGGGTTATTTTATGACAAATGGGCACTAATGGACAAAATAAAATTCCAAAAATATATCAATCTTTATTGTACAAAATAGAGCAACTATATAGTTGCTGCATGATTAAAACATTACTCTGCAATTCATGCGGTTTCATGGAGTAACAAGAATGGCAAGTGACAAAGACCAACATGCATACATACAAAAATTAAAATTCAGGCGTCTGGACGCCTAGGGGAAATGCATGGGCAGGGTACCTGTGGCCGTGTGCATGTCCAAGACACGCTTGGTAACAGAGAGTTCTGCCTGTGCGTGGTCACTGGTGGTGGGAACTGGGTGGTGCTAATTGGCCACCTAAGCTAGCATGGACGTGAACGCGGCAAAATGCAGCTAAATGCGGCATGGAAAATGCGGCAAAACAGACGTTTTAGAAGCCGGTTTCTAGTTCTCAAGATAAAATTTTCAGGGGAGGTTGAAACAGCGTCCCGTGTAAATGCCTCCTCCATTCATAAAAACCTCAACTCTTTTCACTGAGTGCAAAGCATTCACTGATTGAATAAGGGAAATCAAGGCATTACCCGCAACCAGGGATGGTCCAGGACATTGTGCTGCCAGGTTCCAAAAATGAAATGCTGCCCTCCTCACCCCCCCAAAAAAAATATCAGGCCCACCAAAAGGCCCCCACATCAGTTATTATATATCATGATAATTAAAACTAAAATTAAATCAGGAAGTCAGATTTACATGCAACAACACCTTGTCTATATGCAAAACTATATGGTGAACTGAAACCTGGACACATGATTTAAAACCCAGACTGTCCTGGTGCATCCTGGACAGGTGGCAACCCTAAATGAGGGACACCTAGTAGCAAAAGTATGTAGGCATAGGACACACCCCCTGCCACACCCTCCTCAAAAGGAGAATTCTACAAAAAAAATGATTGGTTAAACCCACAAGTGTTTTTTTAACACTACTATACATTTATATTGGCCTTTGGAATGTCCATATGCAATTTAGAAATTGGATGAACGGTTTAGCACCGTAAAACACTTTTTGATAGAAAAGTAGTGCATTTTATATGCAACTATATAGATCAAACCAAAATGAGGGACAAATGAGGAAAGAGGGACTTTGTTCCGACAGAGGGACAGTCCCTTGAAATCAGGGACAGTTGGGCGCTATGTAAATGTGCATATGCCATACCTGAGGGATCCCTGTAGAAGCTGGCAGGCACCACTACTAAAGTGATTGTGCTGTCTTCTGGGTTCTGAACTCAGCGGCTGCCCTGTTACATAGTAAGCATGGGGTCATCTGCTCGGTGCAGACACCATTCAGAGAGCACCTTGTGTTTTTTTCAGTGAATATAAGAAGTTCTGTGTTTTGAAAAAGTGGAGTGTGACATCATCGGCTCACTTCTTCACCTGTTCCTATCAGAAAGTCTTTGCATTAAATGAAAAAATGAAAATTGTTCTCTAAATTGCTCCCATGCTGGGTAAGCAGCACCCTATGGTTACTATGCAGCAGGGCAGCTGCTCAGCACAGAAGCCAGAAGACCATGAGGATCATTATAGCAGCGTGAACTACTGCAAGAATACCCATACCTCTAATCCAGGTTGAAACTGTTTTACATGTGGCCTCACTAAGATACCCAATAATGTAGACCTGCTGTGTTATCTATTGTTCGTTCTTCTTTAAAGCTTGTAGGACTTTTTCACACTGGCGGCCAGGTGGCAATAAAACGTAGGCAGCTGAACTGTGATTTTACATGCCCCCCAGCAGCCCACCAGAACTCTAACATTACAACCTGACAGAGCATTTTTAACTTGGGCTGCAGAGCTTGACAGGTGGCACCACCTGTCAAACTTGCCAATTGAGATCAATAGGGTCATACTGCAACCACATAGCAAATGGTTGGCAAGCAGTTGACATTCGGTCCTGCACTGTAAAATCACCATTTGTCAATTAAAAACAAAGTAAAAAAAAAGCCAGAAGTAGCGCCTCCTGAAGGCCTGCCAGCCATTGCTATACCGCCCACTGAAAAGTGGTCTCCCGTGATGACTTTTCAGAGGACAGGAAGCATTACTGCTTGTCTGAAAGAGCCCTAAATCAAACTCTTTGTCTGGAAGCAGCATATCTAAATATGAGTATAGTTTAATGTGGCAGGACAGAACATTTATCACACAGAGACATTGATTACACAAGCCATAAATGTAAGTGTCTTCCCTTCTTGGCACTTGTCCTAGGTGCACTTAAGTCAGGGGCTTATCACAGTGGATGGATTCACACTTAGTCACATTAGGATCAGAGAGGTTGTCAGGCAGTTGGTAGGAGATCCAAGCAGAGAAGACCTTCTTTACCATGGTCCCTTTTAACCCTTTAATTACAAAGCTTTTTTTTGTACATCTTACACTCACCTGGATAATATAAAGCAAGTGTTTCTTATTTGTACTATACTATATGTCTAAAATGAGCCATGGTGGCATGAACATTACTATGGGGCTTCTCACGGTGTATGCTACATTTCCAAATCATAAATATGTAACTTTGGATCTCAGACTTCTACTGACTGTGGGCCTTAGTGTCCATTCACACAGGGGTGACTTGTGCTCCGACTTGAGTCACCCCAAGTCGCTTGACATTTGAAATCCCATTGAAATGAATGGGAGCCGTCTTAATGTATACTACTGAAGTTGGAGAGACTTCAGAAAAGGTTCCTGTACTACTTCTAGGCAACTTCTATCCGACTTGTGCCCATAGAATTCAATAGAAGTCGCCTCAGTGTTGGATCCCCCATTTAAATTGAAGCGACTTTACAGTGAAAAGAAAATAATTTATCCAGGGCAACCCCCTCCCTCCCTTCTCTGATTGGCCACAGGCAAAGTTGCCTGGCATAGTCAAGCTTGAAGTTGCCTCCAAGTTGCTTTGAAGTTGCCTGGCAAAGTCGTGCCTGAAGTCGGATCGCCCCAGTGTGAATGCAGCCTAAGAATTCAAAATTTTAAAAAGCAGAATTTGTTTACAATTATTTTTAGGAGAACTCCAGGGCTTGTCTACATTTGTAAACAGTGCCCCATAGTTCAGAATTGGGGACACTTTCTGGTACACAAAATTGCTTTGTTTCTTGACTTTTAGGCCTCATAATATATATTAATGCGGCGTTTTTGAGCTGTTTTTACAGCTTAAGAACGCCATACCATGCTATTCTATGGCCTCATATACACATTGACGTTATTGAGCTGTATGTGGCGTCTGCGTTCTTAAGCTGTAAATCTAACGCAGGACCCGCACTTTCCGAAGCTGCAGCATTAGAGCGTTTTTGACGCTGAGCCTGCAAAACGCTCAATAACGCTCACTAATGCACATTAGTGCCGTTAACCAGCGTTTTTAGCGCTGGTGTTTTCTGTTTTAAAATGTCCAAACATAGCAGAGGGATGTCTTTTCAAACAAAACACGGCTTAGTGCTGACGCTCAATAACGCGCATTAACGCCAAGGCAAAACGCAGATGAAATTGCGTTTTTAACACCAATTTTTTCCTGGTGTCGGACCCGACGTTACAGCTCGTTTTTTCAAAATGCCCGTGTAGATGAGGCCTTAGTCCTGGGCAGCCCATAGATCAGTCAGATTTTTCCGTTCAACCAGTGAGTACAACTCCAGTGCCCTTAGATGGATTGAAATTTGGCTGGTTCTGCAGGATTGTTTGATCCATGTAGGGTTGGCTTTAGAGTTTGCGAGAGCCTGCTTTGTTTTTGTTGCACTCGCTGCTGCAAAAATCTCGTAAGGGACGGTCGAGCGGCGCGACTTGCCAGGGCGAAGCAAGTTGCCCCGCTCGAGGCGATCTCAACGCGGCTTGTGAGGAGACTTTTATCATAGAAGTCAATGTAAGCCGCGCTGAGATCGCCCTGAAAATAGTGCAGGAACCATTTTTCTAAGGCGGAGCGAAGCGATTCGCTCCTATTAGAACGGTTCCATTGCACAGCATTGAGGCGAATTGTCAGGCAGATGTGAACGGGCCGCAAAGTCGCGCCGCTCAAGTGTGAACTGGTCCTAAGAATAATTGTGGCATCACACATGAAAAAGTCAGCAAAGCAGGAACAGTAGAGGAAGAGTTCTATTTGTCTGATAAGAATATCAGGTTTAGTAGACTGGCATTCTCTTATGCAGAGAGATAAATCAGTTGTATGGAGTGGGCTTGAACATTTTTTTTTAATTACACACTTCTGAATTATTTTATAGTGAATAAATGAATTAATGAAAGACCCTAGAACAGTGCACATAGGAAACTATGATTGATGTCTAAATATAGAGAATGCAAAAAAGTGAAATATACATATTTTATTTTTTCTCATTCTGCCTAAAAGCGTGTCTTATGGAAATTCAATTCTTCCATCCATGCTATACAGCAGCAATCTCTATGCTGCAGCCTATAGGCCAGATGTGACCCGTTTGCTTGCCTTTATCCTGCCCTTCCACCGATACCAAAAATTGGACACTATTTCTCCCACTGACACCAATAATGAGGCTCCACTACTCTCAGTGACACCAACATTGAGGCACTATTTCTCCCACTGACACCAATGATAGGGCACTATTCCCTCCAATGACACCGACAATGAGGCACTATTCCTCCCACTGACACCAACAATGAGGCTCAACTACTCTCAGTGACAGGAACAATACAGCACTATTCCCCCCACTGACACCAATGGTGGGGCACTATTCCTGCCACTGACACCATTGATGAGGCACTATTTCTCCCACCAATACCAATGACGAGCACTACCCCACTGATACCAACAATGAGGCACTATTACTCCCACTAACACCAATGATGGGGCACTATTCTTAAAGTGATATTAAAGGCTTGTTTAAAGAAAAATAACAAACATGTCACACTCACCTGCACTGTGTAGTTGTTTTGCCCACAGCAGCCCGGATTCTCCTCTTCTTGGTTCCCCACTGATGCTCTCGGCCCCTCGCTTCGGCCGAGTGCCCCTAGAGGAAGCAGCTTGCTTTGGAGGCACCCAGGCAGGCTTGCTACCGAACCGCTGCTCTGCATGTCCATTCACACACAGAGCTGTGGCTTAGCCCCGCCCACTCTCTATTCTCATTGGCTCACTGGCTGTGATTGACAGCAGCTGGAGCCAATGGCCCTGGCTCTTGTGCATATCACTTGGTTACGATGGGGCTCAGGTAAGTATTGGGGGGTTGATGCACAGAATGCATGAAGATAAAAACCTTTAGAATTTAGAACCACTTTAATCCAACTGACCACAGGTGCTATGTAATCTTTTTACTCTCACTGATCACTAAGCTTGAGGAGTTGTCGCTTACCAATTCTAGGGCACTTTCTACTCCCACTGGCCACAGTCCTGTCTCACTAAAGTCTGAAAGACAGTAAACTTGCCCTTTGTTTAGAAAGATGGGGAACCCCTGCTAGATGGACAAATCTACAGTGGTGGCTATTGTATCCTATTAGCCAATGGCTGTCAGAATGCCCAAATGATGGCTGCACCAGAATGAATGCAGCCGCTGTTTGGCTGATATATTTCCAACCAGTTTCTTCGATTTTCCAATCAAAGGATGTAAGAATGGGTGAAGAGAATGGGGGGGGGGGGCATCAGGGCCACTTACTAAGTGTATTTCAACCATTTCTTTAGGAAACAGCTAAAATTTGCTCAGTGTATGGCCAATTTGACTTATTTAGCGAGTGGCAGAGATGCAAAGGATCAGTGAAATGATAGTTATCTGAACGAAGCAATATGCTGTACCTGTCAGGCATAGATTTGTACCTGTTCAGGCATTAAAGTTTTGTGTAAGTGACAGGTGGGCTTTATACAGTTGTTGTTTATTTTAGAGAATGGAAATTGAAGAGCTACACCCCAGCAAAGAGGTCCAGATACAACTTTATTCTAATAAAAGCTAGGGGGGTAATCCAAAAGGTGTCCAATGCATTTTGGGGCTTGATTGAAAACCAGTGGCGGCCCGCTCATAAGGGGCACAGGGGCAGCCCCCCCCCATCCATTCACCCGGCCCCTAATCTACATTCAGGGCACCAGACGTATGGATTACAATGGGGTTTTTTGAAGCACATGATTAGAGCCTGGCTTTAAAAAAGGTTGGCTCGGAGAGCAGAGCACCCTGAGCCCATCCAGTTGTGTGACAATAGCGAATTAATATTCACTATTGTCTTCCTGATTCTCCTCCCGGCCAATTGGGAAGCAGGTCTTAAGACCCGATTGGCCGAGAGGGAAAGAGGAGGAAAGACACCAATAAGGAAGCCTCAGTGCAGCCAGAGACACAGGATGAAGCCACCGAGGAGGAGGCGCAAGAAGGAGCCGAAGCTGCCCGTGATCTTGATGGGGTAAGTGCAGGGCTGGTGGGGGGACGGGCGAGCGACGGTGGGGGTTTTGACTGAGTGACTGACGGGGGGGGGGTTGGCGACTGGATGTCTTGTTTGCCTCCCCCCCTCAAAATATACAGCACCAGCCGCCACTGTAGAAAACAACGAATAGACTAGAAGTGAACTGGACCTTTAATGTCATTTCTTCCAGTGTGATTACAAGCACAGGTCTTGTCAGCAGCTGGTTTGTCATCCATTCCTTTCAGACAGTCACAATAATGTAGTTGTTCTACTGAAAGATTTCAGAGTTGTGGTAAAGCCTCTTCCCTCAGTCACATCACATGCTTTGTGTGAATGTTCAGCCCGGGTTTCACATACAAAGTGTTTCTTATTTCCAATGTCACATACTGTTTGTGGAATCTGACATTGCATAGTCAGCTTCCCCTGGTGACACCGCTTTTGGCTGAAGGCTTCCGAACTCTCTTCCTTTAGAGTACCAGTAGCAATAAACACCTCAGCTCTTAAATGTTCCTGTACAGAATTTAAATAGTGTTTTGTCTTGTAAAAATTAATCAGCTTAAAAAAATTGTGTCATTTAAAGAAATACATACTTTGGTTTAACAGCACACGGTACTATGTAAATCTCACCACGCAAGTTATAAATCTGACTTTACAATCTCCTTTAGATGTACCAAAATTATGCAATATCAGGACCTACCTAAACTATCCAATCAGGCAGGCCCTTGCACTACATAGATTTGGTAGATCTGAAGGAGATTGTATGGATTGTAAAGTAGAACTCACATCTAGAGACACCGGCGCGGTCCATTTTTCATCTTTTTTTGCCGTGTTTTTTGGAGCAACACCATTTAATTGAATTGCCCGCCTCCATTCTAAAAACATGCCAAAGAGCCCCTGTACCTGAGATTTGGCACTTTTGGGATGCCATTACAAAGGAATGGCAGCCAAATGTGCATTATGCATTCTGACACAATTTTAGTGTGATCTGGATTTGCAGGCAGAAACCCGCAAAAACTGCCTGTGATTCTGATACAATTAGGTGTCAACGGAGCCTTACATATGCTGAGGATAAGTCAGATAAGCTCCTAGAGGGGAAATTTATTAAAACGGGAGCAGATACAAATAGCAACCAGTCCTTTTCTAGCTTTCATTTTTAAAGCTTAAAGTGGAAGTAAAGTTCACTTACCTCTCCTTCAATGGTCTGAGATTCCTCTCCAGCATCTTCGGCCAGGCCTCTTCTGGGTACCATCTTGATTGATCAGCACGGGATGACGTCACTCTTGCATGGGTTCACTTCTTGCATGTTCAGCCATCCCGTCAGACAGGTTCTGTGCCAGAATATAAACTGAGCATATGCAACTTGGTGTATATTCTAAAGAAGACTGCAAGCAGGAAGGTAGGTTTATTTTATTGCTGAAGATGGTCTTGCCTACTCCCAGTTTTCTAGTTGGAGATTTTAGTTCCATTTTAACTGAACAAGCTGATGCTAGAAGCAGTTTCAATGAACAACTGCTCCAGATTCTGTCTGCTCCAGTTTTGATAAATTCCCCCCATAATGGTTAATTTACTAAAAGGGTTGTTCACTTTGCAAAGCGATTTTTTCCTTAGTTTAGTAAATGAAGTGAAACTCTGCTGACTTCAATCATCATGTTCAAGCATACTGTTATTTTCCTTGCATGTGATTTTGTATTCTTTACAAAGTGAATTTCCACTGTGTTCACAGGGAAAGTTCCCTAGCAAAGTGAACAGCCTATATACCTTTAGTAAAAATCACCCCATACTGTGTGCCACTCCAATCCTAACTTCTTTTTGTTACTATGGACCCAATTACCCTGGGTAAGTTGGACCCATAGGGGCAAAGGGCTACACCCTCCCTCCCAGTGAAATTAGGCCCACTCCCGGTTTAATGGGAGTGCCTCAGTGGAAAATAAAGGTGTTCTCATTAAACATGGGGAGGAGGTCTGAGCTCAGTCCAAGTTCAAGGACCTCTAGGCCAGGGATCTCCAAACTATGGCCCTCCAGCTTTTGCGGAACTACACGTCCCATGAGGTATTGTAAAACTTTGACATTTACAGACATGAATAGGCATGATGGGAATTGTACTGAACAACTGGAGGGTCATAGTTTGCAGACCCTTGCTCTAGGCTATTGTGATATCAGTGGTCATGTGGCTGTGCCCCCTTCCTCCTAATGCTATTTTCCCCCTTATTGGAGTGAATGGGGACCTGCTTGCTTTGAAGTGTAAGCGAAGCACTAAGCATATTTGTATAGCAGTGCTGAGCAATTATAAAATTTCTTCTTTTTTTAAGCAGCAATATAGCCAAAGGATGCCATACCCCCATGTTATAAATGTGTCCCCAAGTCTTTTTCAGCAACCATTCCATGCTACTGCTCCTATCATCAATATCCACTTGTCAGCTTGTTAGAAATATTTGCTGTAGATCACCTTTCTAAGCGGTTTGATATTCCCTGTGCTCCCTGATCCTGCACCAGACCAGGATGAGATGTCTGTTCCACAAACCTTGATATCTCCAGTGAGACTGAGGTTATCAGGTCCATCCCATTAATCAGATTGGCCACAACAGTGGTGAAATGAACATTAATTACAATTGTTATGTTGTACTGTGGTTCCCAATGGAAAGCCTTGTATGTATCCAAATGTCACTGCCTGCATCAAAGACAAAAGCAACAAAGCTGGATATACTGTATGTAATCCAACTTAACCACTTCAGCCCTGGATGGATTTCACACTTTAGGACCAGAGCACTTTTTGCGATTCGGCACTGCGTCGCTTCAACTGACAATTGCGCGATCATGCAACGTTGTACCCAAACGAAATTTGCGTCCTTTTTTCCCCACAAATAGAGCTTTCTTTTGGTGGTATTTGATCACCGCTGTGTCATTTCTGATCACCGCTATAAACAAAAGAAGAGCGACCATTTTGCAAAAAAACCCAAATTTCTTACTTTTTGCTAAAATACAAATCCAAAAAAAACATTTTTTTTTCAACAGTTTTGGCCGATTTATATTCTTCCTCATATTTGTGATCAAAAAAATCGCAATCTGCGTTTATTGATTGGTTTGCGCAAACGTGGCCGCGTTTACGGATGATGAGAATTCATTTCTGGGGTTTTTATTTTTTACTAGTAATGGCGGCGATCTGCGATTTTTAGCGGTACTGCGATATTGCAGCGGACATGTCGGACTATTTTGACACTTTTTTGGGACCATTGGCATTTATACAGCGATCAGTGCTATAAAAATGCACTGATTACTGTGTACATGCCATTGGCAGTGAAGGGGTTAACCTGCAGGGGCGCTCTAAGGGTTAACTGTGTTCCCTGGGCGTGTTCTAACTGTATGGGGGCTGCCCTAGCTGGGGAAGGATAGTGATCATATATATAGAGGAAGATCACAGTCCTTCCCCCCTCACAGAACGGAGATCCGTGTTTACTTACACATACCTCCGTTCTTTCACTCCGGGGGGGGGGGGCCATCGTGGGTAGCCAGCGGAGATCGAGTCCGCCGCACCTGCTCCCTAGCCCCCCCGGAAAACCGTGAGCGCGCGCGCGCTCACAGTGCTCGATCTGGCAGCCGCCGTCGTATGACGGCGGTTTGCCTAGCAGAGCTATCTTGTCGCCGTAAACCTGCGGTTGACGGTCGACAAGTGGTTAAGTAGATGATATCATTGTATATTTCATTAGTTTTCTTTTTTTGGATATTAATAAACAATTTCCCTGAAAACTATTTATACATGTCAGGATTCTGACATTTTAAACATGCTTAACTGTTCTTAAGATTTGATTTTTAGATTATACATATATAAATATTACAGGGCAATCTGATCTTTCATACAGTGCAGTAAACATACACTATATTACCAAAAGTATTAGTACGTCTGCCTCATCGGTAGGGTTTCAATATTGAGTTGGCCCACCCTTTGCAGCTATAACAGGTTCAACTCCTCTGGGAAGCTGTCCACAAGGTTTAGGAGTGTATCTATGGGAATGTTTGACTATGCTTCCAGAAGCGCATTTGTGAGGTCAGGCACTGACGTGGATGAGAAGGCCTGGCTCGCAGTCTCCGCTCTAATTCATCCCAAAGGTGTTCCATCGGGTTGAGGTCAGGACTCTGTGCAGACCAGTCAAGTTCCTCCACCCCAAATTCACTCATCCATGTCTTTATGGGCCTTGCTTTGTGCACTGGTCCACTGGCCTTAAGAGTTCCCTTCACTGGAGCTAAGGGGCCAAGCTCAACCCCTGAAAAACAACCCCACACCATAATCTCCCCTCCACCAAATGATTTGGACCAGTGCACAAAGCAAGGTCCAGAAAGACATGGTTGAGCGAGTTTGTGGTGGAGGAACTTGACAGGCCTGCACAGATTCCTGACCTCGACCCGATAGACCATCTCTGGGATCAATTGGAGCAGAGACTACGAGCCAGGCCTTCTCCTCTAACACCAATAGCTGATCTCACAAATGCACTTCTGGAAGAATGGTCAAACATTCTCATAGACACACTCCTAAACCTTGTAGACAGCCTTCCCAGAAGGGTTGAAGCTGTTAAAGCTGAAAAGGAGTATTTGAAGAATGACCTGACCAACAAAATACTTTCTGACTAAAAGGTAGTGATATAGATGAATCATTTTTTTTTTCAATCACACAAGGGATAGGCTTTGTATTCTGACGGTGGGACTCTGCCACTGTCAGAATACATTGATCAGCAGCTGTGGCCACTAATCAAGAAACAGCATTCCTGTTCTACTGCCAAGTTTTTATTGAGTTTTGCGAAGAAACATACAAGAAATGGGTGTCTGATGCTTTTTAAGTAGTTCGTTTAAAAGCTAGTTTCTCCTTTGAAAAAAGGAGTGTTTTTTGTAGGAAAAAAAATGCATTTATTTATTTTTTACAGGAGCCTACAAAGCATTGCACCTATTGGGGATTTTAGTAACATTGGTTGTGGGGAAGAAAAGCGGCAGGTGATTTTGAGGGTGGGAGGGGAGGGTGTGGTTTGAGGAGGGGGGTGCGGTATGGTGCTGCACATGTTATCAGTTATGACTTCAGCCATTTGATGGTTTGACAGTTTGGTTGAGAGCACAAGCATCAGTGACAGCTCACATTTATTTTTTTGCCTTGAATTTGACCGTTTGGGGAAACAGTTAAACCCATGGGTTTAAATCCACTTATGATTTGTCTTGACCCTCTAACTGCCACTTTTGCTAGACAGCTTAGTTTGTTGATAAATAACACACTTACTGGGCAGATCAACAGGTGCAAATAAAAGGGGGAAAAAAAGCAGCTTAAGCGCATCTGGCATTTTGGGATCTCGGGCAGAATTGCAGCGATAGTGGCAAAATGCACCATGCGTGTTAGGGTACCATTCATTTTGAATAGCATCTAAAAGGCGGTGTGGTTTTGCCACAATGAATCATGTTGCAATCACGGCAAACTGCAACACGTGAAGCTTGCTGCCCAAATGAAGTTTCCACTCTTTTTTGGGCGACAAGCTTCTCACAGTACAGCTTGCAATTTATCGTGTGAAAATCACAGCAAAACTGCCCAGCAGTGCAATTTGGGTTCAGTGCAGTGCAATTTGGGTTCATGGGCAGAATCTCAGCAATTCTACCCAAGATCCCAAAATGCCAGATGTGAACGGGGGCCTAAAAAAGAAAAGTAATGCTGCCATCACATCTATGAACTGGTAAGATGCATTATATTGTTTTGTTTTACTCTTGGATGTAGATACTTACAAATGTTTTGCTTAGTGCCACTATTAACTAAATGACTATTAAATCTGAATTTGTAAAACCTCTAACATCTAAGAAGATATCTTTTCTATCACATGTAGTTGTAGTAATATTGTGTTGTGCTCAACCAATCACAACTAATGCATAACAAATAAAGTGACTGTGCATAAGACTTTATATTTTATTATGTATATAATAATATATAAATATAAAAAATATATGCATATAATAGAAGACCGCAAATTCTCATAAAATAGAGGTAAAAGTAAATTTAAAGTTCAATCACTAGTGCAAAGCAAACAAGTGTAGCGTCTTTCAATTCCTAGAGATTTTGTAATGACATCAGCAGGCACCTTCACCCAGAGTGACAGTCATAAAGCGCTTTTTTGGGCATTAATCGCGGACCCCAAATCTCCACTGTGGACATTCATTGGTCAGTCAGGGACACCAAAATTCAAGTAGTAGCTAAATTGTGCACCATGTTGCTCATTGCATCATATTGTAAAAAAAGTTAATAAAACTTTATTAAATGAAGAAATGCACCAACATGTAGTTAAAAGCAATGCGCATATATGAAAAACACTGGGCTGGCATGTAGCCTTCACTTCCTGGAATGCGATGACATCAGCAAAAGGCTCCATCCGGCGCGTTTCGCCATCAGAAGACGTCTTCCGGGGTTAATTCCCCCATTGTTTTCAATGAATTTAGAGCCTAACCTGTCCATAGAGTTTAGAAGGTACTGTATAGCGTTGATGCTTTTAAACCAACATGGCAAGCAAAAACACAGCTGCTCCTAAATCAACGCCTACAGACAGATCTTGTTGCCATTTAATAAATTGGCTGCTAAGACCATTATCAGTAAAAAATTTAAGAGACCCAGTGTTAAAAACTTACGGCTTTTTATCTCATAATACATATTTAAAAATGAAAAATCTAACTGGTAATAAATAATACCACTATCCTTGTACTATGTATTCCACGCTGCGCTCTGTATGTTGTGGTGTGTGTGGTATAACATGTTGTACATCCTGTATTCCATAATGCTCTACCTGTGCTGTGCTGTATGTTCTATACTGCATTGGTCTATTCTGCACAATGAGCTGTGTAATATTTACACTGATGTTCCTGCTGCAAGAAACCCGTTAAATTGCATCCATCTTCATGATGCATTTTAAGCCTAGAATGGGCACATTTGCTGGTATATAAACATATTTACAAAATATGAATCCATAAAGTTGGATGATAAAGATACGCAAAATCAGGCAGATCTGTCAGCTTCAATGAATCTCATGTTTTTGAATATGTGCATGCAAATTTACCTGATCTGCAGAGAATCATTTCATTTATAAATCATGATTACCCAGATTCATAAGTTGTAAGGACATAAGGTCATAAGAACAAATCCACATGCACATATTTTAACAAACAAAAAATTAGCATTTTACTTTAAAAAAAATTATATATATATGATGCGCAAATATTACCAGATACACTAATTTGCACATGTAGTTGCCAATTTTTAATTTATAATATATATGATCCTATGCACACTTATATTTTATAACATAAAATAATATATTAAAGGCATTGTAAAGGTATATATATATATATATATATTTTTTTTTTTTTTTTTAAATAAACTTTTTAAATAAACATGCCTATGCTTACCTACTCTGTGCAATGGAATCACACAGAGTGGCCGGGAACCTCCTCTTTTTGGGTCCCCTGCCAATGGCTCCTGGTGCCCCAGCAAAGCCAGCGAGAGCTGAAAGTGAGGGGAGAAAAGATCTGCAGACGTGCACAGCTCTGGATCGAATGAGCCCTCAGGTAAGTAAAGGGGGGTAAAGGGGGGATGCTGACATCTAAACATTTTTTACCTTAACCACTTACCAACCACCCTCGTTGTACGTCAGTACTTTGACGTGGAATACCGTTGTTATGGTAGCAAATAGCTACCATAACCCTAGTATTTTCTGAAACGGCAGGCTGTCGGCTTTCAGATAAAAGTGGTCTCTGTGGCGGATTTGCCGCGAGATCACTTTTATCGGGGCGGGAAAGAGCCTCCCCCTGCCACTTTCCGGTCATCTCCACCGCCTGGATGCCGACTGAGGGTAAGATGGCCCCCACTTAGCTCCATGGCACTGAAGGGCAGAAGCAACATCAGACGAGTGTCTTTTTTTTTTTTCTTTTTGACCCCAGATCTCATATTTAAGAGGTCCTTTCATGCTTTTTTCTATTACAAGGAATGTTTACATTCCTTGTATAAAGAATAAAAGTGACCCAATTTTTTTTTTTTTAAGTGGGCAGTGTAAAAAAAAAAAAAAAATAAAAAGTAAAATAAATAAGTAAAAAAAAAATTAAAACGCCCTGTCTCGCTGAGCTCGCGTGCAGAAGCGAACGCATACGTTAGTCCCAGCCACATATAAAAATGGTGTTCAAACCACACATGTGAGGTATCGCCACGATCATTGGAGCAAGAGCAATAATTCTAGCACTAGACCTCATCTGTAACTCAAAACTAGTAACCTAAAGAGATGTTTAAACTGCGCCAAAATTTTTACGTACCAACGTTTATCGTCATTCCAGGAGCTTTTAAGACCGCTGCACAAATACGGTGTGACATAAAGTATTGCAACAATCACCATTTTATTCTCTAGGGTGTTAGAAAATATATATATAATGTTTGGGGGTTCTAAGTAATTTTCTAGCAAAAAAAAATGATTTTAACTTGTAAACACCGAATATCAGAAAGAGGCTCTGTCCTTAAGTGGTTAATGCAAAGAATGCATTAAGGTAAAACACATTTAGACTTTACAACCACATTAATTCAAAGTTATAAAAACACATTTATATAGTTGTATGAAAAAGTAAAAAGTGATACATTTTAAAATAATGAGACAACTAGTAGAGAATAATTATATCTTCTACAGGGGACGGAAGATTTACTTAAAGGAAAATGAAGCTAGTTAGGCTTTTGTTAACATTTTAGAGTCTTGTGTACATGCACCCTAACTTCTCTGTCAACCATTAATACTTTTCTTGGTTGTGTTAATGTCGTTCTGACATTTGCCATATCCGCAGTTAAAAAAATTGAGAAGCAGCCACTTAAGTTCCAAACAAAACAGCCACTGATACATTGTTGGCAAGTGTTAGTGCAAAAGAGTGCTTTCCTCTTTCCCTTCTGTTATCTATTTCCTGCCGAGATTGCAGATTTTGCTAACTTTTTTTTTATTACACAAAAATGTAATCAGGTTTTAAAGCAGGGGTCCTCAAACTTTTTAAACAGGGGGCCAGTTCACTGTCCCTCAGGCCGCTAGAGGGCTGGACTATAGTTTAAAAAAAAAAACTATGAACAAATTCCTATGCAAACTGCACATCTTATTTTGAAGTGAAAAAATAAAATGGGAACAAATAAAATATTTAAAATGAAGAACAAGTAAAGTTAAATCAACAAACTTGAAAACAAAAAAAATAATATTTGCGCTTGTGGAAAAAATAGAAAACTTATTACCCCACAGCCAGCTGTAAACTAAGTGAAATGATCACCTTGAAAAATATAACCAAAATTATATACATCGCTTGCGGGTACTAGAATAACCTATCCAACAAAGAAATGACAATTGTATATCGATATGTGAACCCCAAGAAAATTATTATAACATTTTAAATCAATAAAGTGAAAAAAGTGCATATGGTGCCAAGTATATATAACCAAATATATACAGTACTTGCAAGTATTAGATAGTAATCAATCCAACAAGAAAATAACAATGATTATATTAATATGTAAAAAAGTTCATAACAACTTAAATAAAGTGAAAAAAGGTGCATATAGTGCTTGAAGTGCTTGCTGTCTTCAAAAAAGTGGCAATAGTGCCAAGGTGCTCCAAAAACACGTGTGGGGTGAATACCCCTAATGCATCCCTACTCACCACAAGACCATGACCGCCAGCTTCTCAGTCTGGGGGTCAGGTCAGGCTTGTTAGTCTAATTCCTTCTCGGGTGACTAGCCCAGGTAGGTATGTTCAATATAGCCACAGATTCCGAAGCCACTCCACATTTAAAAGAGGAAAAAGGAGGAACCACAATAGTGAAGTACTATTAAGTATTGTTTTAATGCGCAAGCAGAATCAAGGTACTTACAAAATTGCAGTTAAAAACAAGCCTATCCAATCACATTGTGAACGCTACGCCACGTGCGTTCCATAGAGAACCGGAAGTGACGTCCCAGGAAACCAACGACCGGAAATTGCGTCGTTGGTTTCCAGGGACGTCACTTACGGTTCTCTATGGAACGCATGCGGCGTAGCGTTCACAATGTGATTGAATTGGCTAGTTTTTAACTGCAATTTTGTAAGTACCTTGATTCTGCTTGCGCATTAAAACAATACTTAATAGTACTTCACTATTGTGGTTCCTCCTTTTTTCTCTTTTAAATGTGGAGTGGCTTTGGAATCTGTGGCTATATTGAACATACCTACCTGGGCTAGTCACCCGAGAAGGAATTAGACTAACAAGCCTGACCTGACCCCCAGACTGAGAAGCTGGCGGTCATGGTCTTGTGGTGAGTAGGGATGCATTAGGGGTATTCACCCCACATGTGTTTTTGGAGCACCTTGGCACCATTGGCACTTTTTTGAAGATAGCAAGCACTTCAAGCACTATATGCACCTTTTTTCACTTTATTTAAGTTATGAACTTTTTTACATATTAATATATCATTGTTATTTTCTTGTTGGATTGATTACTATCTAATACTTGCAAGTACTGTATATATTTGGTTATATATACTTGGCACCATATGCACTTTTTTTCACTTTATTGATTTAAAATGTTATAAATCAACAAACTTACCAGTCAAGTCTAGTCAAGTGGCCCATTGAAACATTCACCAGCGCAGCCCAATCAGTGCCCGCCAGCGCAGCTCAATCAGTGCCCACCACCGCAGCCCAATCAGTGCCCGCCAACGCAGCCCAATCAGTGCTCGCAAGTGCAGCCCAATCAGTGCCCGCAAGCGCAGCCCAATCAGTGCTTGCCACCGCAGCCCAATTAGTGCCCGCCACCCCAGCCCAATCAGTGCCCGCCACCCCAGCCCAATTAGTGCCCATGGGATGTGGGGGTTATCTGGTGTGTCAGGATCGGTCTCACCTCGCCTTGATTGAACGACCTCTTTGGAGGGGGGGTTGATGCCAACTTCCTCCAAGCTGCCTCTGCTCTTGTTGCTCAAAATGACTGTGCTGTAATGCTCTGTCATGTCTCCCTCTCTCTCTCTCCCACGAGCCAGCGCCCGATGTTCACTGCCCACAAGTCACCGTGCAAGTCACTTCCAGCCGGCCCCTCCCACATGCCCTGGCTGCCTCTGAGTCCTGGGAGGTGGGAGTTGTAGTCCGGATGCGCTGTTCAGTTCCTCCCATCGCCAGGAGCTTGATTGCGGCCGGACTACAATTCCCATGATCCATCGCTTCAGCTGGCCAGCCAATCAGCGGCCACCGCGCCATCTTCCACCAATTATAGGCTGGCTGCCAGACCATCCGTCTCAAAAAAAAAGTGGAAAAAAAATGGGCAGGCAGCGGCGGCAAAATCACCCGACGGGCCGGATAAATGCCCTCGGCGGGCCGCATGTGGCCCGCGCGCCGTAGTTTGAGGACCCCTGGTTTAAAGCATGTGTAAACCTTAAATTACAAACATCACCATTGCATTTTTAGTCCCTGTTGTTGAAATAATGTAGCTTTATTTATATATGATCTAGCCCCCCTCCCCCTCCCGCATATACCGCTGATTGTGAGCACACAGCACTGACGGGAGGTGTTGGAGATCAGGAGCGAAACAGGAGCTTCCATTTGTATATATCTCTAATTTAGTGCACTGCTTGTTTAGACCCCCTGGTGGAGGATCACTGATGAGCACATTTTAATTTTAACACACGTAGGTGGAAGATTGGAATATACAGCATATAATCAATCACTGAGATATATATTTCTGGTCTGGACTGTTTTTCACTTGTTCAGATGAATGGTTACAAACATGTTTTTGTATGACACATTGATATCTAGGTTCCACATTATTTGGGGATACATTGTTGTGAGTTGGGCTGCACTATTTATTTATGGATAACTGCTGCATTTAGTCTGAACTCTTGAAACATTCATAAATTGTATAGGCAGCCTGACATATCAGTAAGCTTATCCCCCACACCATAAAATGTGATCCTTTTTAGAGCTATAAAACCGAGACAGCAGGTAGGCATATGTGTCAAATATCAACCATGTTCTTTGCCTTTACACTGTTTTAGGAAACCAGTGCAGACACTGTGAGCTTAACCACAACAGTACCTGGCACGAAAACCCCCTTCCTGTCCAGGCCATTTTTCAGCTTTCAGCGCTCTCACACTTTGAATGACAATTACTCAGTCATGCAACACGGTACCCATATGAAATTTGCGTCCTTTTTTTCACACAAATAGAGCTTTCTTTTGGTGGTATTTAATCACTAGGAGGGGGTTTATTTTTTGAGCTATAAATAAAAAATGATTGAAATTTTTTTGAAAAAATGCCTTTTTCTTTGTTTCGGTCATAAAATTTTGCAAATTAGTAATTTTTCTTTGTAAATTTTGGCCAAAATTTTTCCTGGTTTATTATTTGTGAATAAACCCAATAAAAATGGTTTCTATCCATCGTCATATTTAAAACCGGTTTTAAATGTTTCTTTTTAATGATTAAACGTTTTAAAATACTGGCTTTGTTTCTTTTTCCGTAAAAAAGTTTTTTTAAAGTTAGTAAAAAATAAATATCGAGTTTTTTATTTGGGGGAGGATCACTAATTTATGGTGGTTTTCTTTCGAGATAAACACACTTTTTTTCCTGCGTTTAAAGTATACCCATGGCACAACGTACTGACTCATTAACAGTAAGTTTCACACTCTCGCGACTTTCGACTTTTTACCG
>BLSH010202041.1:713390-731431 GCA_018402905.1 Glandirana rugosa
GGGGACACGCCGACACCGACAGAGCCGGGATGCGCGCGCCCGATCGCGCGCAATCCCGGCTTAAAGGGAGGACGTCATATGACGTCCACCCGCTGGGAGAGCAGGACCGCTCCGCCGTCATTTGACGGTGGGCGGTCCTGAGGTGGTTAATATGGGTGGATGGTGGGAAATGTATTTAAAGTGGTCCTAAAATCTCCTGTTTTTTTACCTTCACGCATTCTATGCATGAAGGTAAAAAAAAACTTCTCTAACAGCAGCCACCCAGACCCCCAAATACCTGAGACCCATCTCAATCCAGCCAGTGAGCCAATAAGAAAAGTGAGAGGGTGGGGCCAAGCTGTGGCTCTGTGTGCGAATGGACACACAGAGCAGCGGCTCGGGAGCAAGCCTGCTTGGTGCCCCGGGAGGGAGCCTGCTTGGCGGCCCCCACAGCAAGCTGCTTGCTTTGGGGGCACTCAACCGGAGGTAGGGGCTAGGAGTGCCAGGAGGGGACCCAAGAGGAGGAGGATCTTGGCTGCTCTGTGCAAAACCACTGCACAGAGCAGGAAAGTATGACATGCTTGTTATTAAAAAAAACAAAACAATAAACAAGCCTTTAATATAACTTTAATGAAGGTTGCTTGCATTTGCTAGTGAAATGCAAAAAATAACTTTTAACTTACTACAGATTTTTCAATGCATATATAGTTTTTTTAAGTTCTGGAAACCAACTGACCCTATATAACCAGTTTCCTTCTGATATGGCAAATATTTCCTCTTTCTAAGTTTCTGTTCAGCCCACAGACTTCCTGTTGAAATGAATTACTGTATTACTTATAGCAGTTCTCTAGTTGTAGAAAACATTGAGTAGGAAGATAAAAATATCCTTTAACCTTGGCAGTCAGTTTCATAAATGTCAGTACTGTATATAACTATATATATAGTAAGATTGGGGTGATCAGATTCAAGCAGTAGGTGCGTTTTCAATGAGTGATCCAGTCCAAAACTTTATTTTTAAGGGCGTGGTAGCCCAATTTTATTTAAAAGAACAGAAAAGTTAACAAAAGACATCAGCAGCCCATGCAGGCAGCAGGAGGTTCCTCCAATACTTTAACTTGCACAGTCAGAATACTTCAGCCTCCTGGCTTACTCTTGTGCCACACGGCTGCTTCAGGCCTCAAGTTGAGACCTTACGTCTGCTCCTCAGACCAAAAGACATCCTTAGAGTCAAGCTTTCTCATAGCTTACTCACGATCAGCTTTTGTACACACGGGACGACGATCGTACGATCGTCGCAAATCGTATGTTGGCTGTTGTATCTAGCATACTGACTGCACTACACGATCGTATGACCACAGAAGAACGTTCAGGTGCATGTAATTAGCATCCAGCCATTTCTGACTTCTGAGCATGCGTGTTTTGCACAATACAACTTGTTGTACCAACTGCACTGTACAACGGTCGTATGAGCGCTTGTTGGTACGACCAAGTTTTCTAGTCTGCTCATACAACTCCCCTTGTACGACCGTCGTATGTCGGCTGTTCAAATCGCGCATACGAACGATCGATTACATATACGACGGTCGTAAGTACGACCTGTTGTATACAACCGTCGAACCGTGTGTACAAGGCTTAAATCTGCCTCTTGTAGACATGCAGCCTATCTAACTCCTGGAGAGGATGGGAGTCCACCTGTTTCCCATGCACAGACCTCCTATCTGTTGGGTGGAGCCCTAATCAGGTCACAACTAAATAGCCCAGAGCACAGCTGTGCAATCAGTGTGCCTGTCTCTCCAAAACCAGCAATCTTCTGAGTAGCACAGGGTCCCACTGCTACAATATATATATTAGACATCAATGGCTATGTGTTGAGTTATTTTGAGAGGACAGCAAATGTACACTGTTATACAAGCTGAACACTCACTACTTTACATTGTAGCAAAGTGTCATTTGTTCAGTGTTGTCACATGAAAAAATATAATAAAATATTTACACAAATGTGAGGGGTGTACTCACTTTTGTGAGATACTGTATATATATATATATATATATATATATATATATATATATATATATATATATATATATATATAAAACTAAGCGTGTTACAAAAATATTGATCCATTTTGAACCTTTGGATTGTTGACATTCATTTGTTTTTTAGCACTCATTTAATTATTTATCTGGTAAAGCACCTGTTCTATATATATCTATATATATATATATATATATCAGGTATATATTTTTTATTCATCTTTGTTTTCGGTTGTGAAATGGGTGAAGCTCTGGGTATAAAGTAATCATACTGAGCGCAAAAAAATTGTTTCTGTTTATCCATTATGGAAACACTGACAGCTGGAATGGAATTGACTACTAATGTCAACTCCTCCACTTTATTATGCCACTGAGGTTATGCCACTTAATTACCCACTGGAGGTTGTTGCAGGTTTTACCTAGGTAAAAAGTCAACAGTAGATTACCATTGTTTTCTGTTTAAAGCAAACACCAACATTTTTGTCTATAGCTTCTTATGGGATCGTAGACAGAACTCTAGTACTTTAAATAAATAATAGCCATGACACAAATATCTTGTGGTTGTAATAGGCCGTAGCCTCTAAATCATGTGGTTATACTAATTTCAGCTATTTTCAAAGTGCAAGTCTTCAGCCAATAGCCACTAGACAAAAAGGAAAACTAGAAATCTATGTAGTCATGGGATTTCTGGGTAAATTTATCCTTATGTAAAATGTTGGTTCAAATATCTCACCCAGTAGATGTTAAAGATGAACTCCATTCAAAAACTGCACTGTTGTATGTACAACGACTCTTACTCTCCCCCATACAGTGCAGTCAGCACTGAATGCCCAGCGTTGAGATTTACAGGCTTGGGGTTTTTTTTCGTTTTTTTTTTTTAGAACAATGCAAGACATTTACTGAATGGAGGGGCTAACATGTGAGTGACCCACTGTGATCCACGTGCTCCAGCCAGATTCTAAACAGTACATAACACTGCAGCCTGGACACATGACACACACTTCATTGGTGTGAATTTATTTATACAGCGGACATATCAAAAAATAGATTTCACCTAGAGTTTAGCTTTAAATCACTACAATGTATTTCTTGACATTGTAGTAGAGTAATACTGACATTGTAGTATAATTTACAATGTTTAAGATCCTACGAGCAAGGCCTAATCATATACGTTTGGAGATGTTTGATTGGGAGGGTAATTGAATAGCCAAGCATGGCTGCCAAGAGGCCATGGATGGATCCCAGCAGAATTTTCTCTAAGAAGAAAAGTAATTGGACATTTTATGAAGTTGTAAGTGGAGCCGTGCTGGTATAGGATTATATTTCATGACAATATCAACTAAACCAGGCCAATATTCTTAATAGAACCTGTAGACCTCCAATGTAGAATGTTAAGGCACTATAATGTGTCAGTTGTTATGTATATGCAGCTTGTGTGACCTGATGGTTATGTTATATAACTGTACTACCAGAATAGGTTGCAAGCTAGTATATAGTTGAGACATTGGTGCTATGATTGTATATACAGTATATACAGTATGTCTGCAGCTGTTGTCACAGTCTGACATGTAAGCAGTTATTGGTGCTCTTAATTTCTCTTCTTATATTGTGGAAAGATATTTGAAAAAGAGGGAAGAGATTGATACTTGTGCTTGTAGAATTTTGCTGATTAACTTTTTGCTACACTTATATTTCCACCATAAAATTGGGACCATCGCCAGCAAACCTTGGTATACTGATAATCTTGTTCTTTAAAATATCACAGGCTGTTTTGGAAGGTCAAAGGATCCCTTTTTCAAGACTGATGTACTCTGCCTGGAAAAAAATCCTGCAAGGTATTGAAACATCGGCCTGTGATACCTGTTACTTTATTTAAATGAAGAACTAGATTATCACTATACCAAGGTGCTGGTGAAGATCTCTATTTTACGATGATTGTAATGTGGTGCCACCCACCAATTCACTACTGCACCCTACACAAACCATGGGCGAGCCTTTGAGGAATATGACAGAGTACAACATGGCCAGAAAAAACAGGTGGTGCTCATGAAAAGGGAGTTCTCAGACTAGACTGGCAGGTTGGATATCCATTATTGTAGTACTATACAATTAAGTCAAGAGGACAGATACACTTAACTACCTAGAAACTTGCACCTTAGTTCTTAGCAATGTCAGCTCATATACCTATGTTCTAACAAATTCCTTTTGAAGTTTAACTGCACCTTAGAGCCAGTGCCAGTGAGTTCTGTGCAGTGTTGATGAGCTTGCAATGTAAGTATGCAATACAGATAATCCCTTGAGTTTAGCTTTTACATGTGCATTTGACATCATTCAGAGCTTTTGTGAAATAAAGTAAGCCTCTTTTGCATTCTCATAGACTTGTATCAGAAGAAAAGCCAATCGACACAGGCCCTTATATTAAAGCAACTGCCTTCCCCAGCTCTCCCAGTATTATATTCACATGCCCCTGAAAGATACCTCACCTAGCCACTTGTCAAATGTGCTCTGTAGTCCCATTCTTTCCTATAGACTTCTGAGTACAAGCTCATATTTGTTGGTGTTTTGTATATAAAAACGAATAATAAACATCATTATTGGAGCATTACTCAAGGAAGTGTGGAACTATAATGAGGTTGGAGCATTTTCATTAAATTGTTTTTATGTTTGTTTATTAACTGGTCTGGGCAATTTTTTATATGCCTTTATGATATGGTCTTTGTGGGACCTTCTAACGTACCAAATAAGAAATCCCAACAGATATTGTACACTTTTTGGCTGTTGGTGTCTAACTGAAACTTCGTACAGAGCATGGTGCATGTTCTGAATAGAAGACCAACTTAACTTTTTAAAACTACTTTTATAATCTATGAAAATAGTATTTGAGGCCACATACCCATGTCAAGTATTCAATAAAACTTTACTCACAAGTGTCAGGTTCCTTTCCTCTCAAGCATTTTTCCCCGGGAGGGGATGAGGAGATGGGGTTTAAAGTTAATTCCTATGATTAGGCCCTAGAATGGATAAAACAAGTCAGAGGAGAGGAGCCTGGTGGGTTTGTCTTGCCCACTTGTGAATAAGGGTTTGTTGAATATTGTGTGGCTTGTTACATTAATATGACTGGGCCTATCGAAAAATCCAGAGGTTGAAAGTCATCCAAGGTGGACATTGGATGGATAGTGAATTAGCAGCAGTAGAAACGCGTAGCGATCCTTTGGTGCTGACATTGTTTACTCCGGTAGCTTGGTCTTCAACCATCTCTGGGCCTCCTACACGGGGTCTCTATGTTCAGCTCCTCATGTACCTATGTTTTGAACAGTATATCCATTACCCATATTTGAGTACCCTTTTCTCCTTTTTATTGAACATTTTAAAGAATTTATAATAAATATGTCTTTTAAACAATATGTACGTTTTTTGTCTTTCCTATTTAAGATTCCAGTGGCAGTGTTTAAAATCCGCCTTTTCCCCCCCTTTTTTTTTTCTTTTGTGCTTAACAGCAGTAGTAGTAACTGGATGGACTGTGAAATGGCATTGTAGTGGTTCAATGTAGTGGAATTCTGGGAAATTTCTGCTGTGTCTAAGTATAATTCTCAGCATATATAACATAAGAGGGGCAATGTCTGTCATTGTGAGTTTTTGGCTAATTGGCTGAAGTGAAAATTGTGACATCATTTGTCTGCCTCTCCACCTTGGCCAATCAGAGGAAGCCTATTCATTGATAAAAATACAAGGCTAATCCTGAATGGTGGAGAAGTAATCAAACCTACTCAATTTAGTTCCGAAAACAGACAGGAAGTCGCCCATACTGCTCCCAAAACACAGCGCAGCTTACTTTATGTAACTGATACTACTATAGTATAGCACATGGCACACAGCAACCACATCACTTAGTAAGGAAAATAGTTTGTGTGGGCCTGCTCAGCCTAAACAAACTATTTGAAGTCAAAATAGAACTCCAGGTTTACTTTCAGCATGCCTGTGTCATTAGAGCCACCCAAATCTCACCAGAGTTCGGCATGCAACAGGTGATGACGGCCTCCCCAAGATGGCTTCCATTGGTCCCCAGTGATCTCCTGCCAGCCAAGAAGAAATTGCACAGCACCACCTTCATGTCAGGGTATAAACTGCATCCCAACAGGAGTATGGTGGTAATGGCACTCCAGTGATTGGACGGCAGGACTGGTGGTCAGATGGTGGTCCTTAGGGCAGCACTTAAACAGCAGAAGCAGCTCTGGAGGTTGAGAGAGGTAGACAAAACTGCATCCCAACATCTGCCTACATCTTTCTTTTCATTACTTTTGTGCATATTTACATAGCAGCAGGTGGAACGTACATTATAGAATGTTTTTTGCATCTTATTTATTTAGATGCATGCCATTTGCACAAAAAGTTAATATTTGTATGAAGTTCACACAATATGTGTCATTTGGATTAGCACAGGGTTTTGTTTTTACGCAATCTTTGGGGGAAAGTACATAGTGCCTTTTTCTGGAACTTAAACGGTTTGCCAGATTTGTCTATATCCTTTACGCTCAGGATGTCGTTTTGCAGTCCAAAGCCTTTTTGAATAGCTGAATCGAAGTGTGCTTCCTGAATGCCTACACAGGCTCGCCAATCTGAAATGCCACACATCTTAAATTGCTAAAGAGAGGAAAGCTGGTCTGCTGACTCACTGTGCAGGCATGTGCTCGGGGGCATTCATACATAACAGAAAACCAAACTTCAGCCACAGCTATTTTTTCTTCTGAAGCGCAGGAAAATACTGTCAGAGAAGCTCTTTCTGGTGCATAGGAAAAAAATATTGTATTAATCTGCTGGAAGTCAGCTTTTTCTGACTAAACAAGAAAAGCAACTTCATCTAAAAACAGGATTGACACTGAGGTACGAAAAAGTTGCAAGCTCGGGTGTTTTTTTAATGTTTATGTGGGATTTCCTGTTCTTCAGATTCCATTTTTTTAAAGGTGAATAATGCCTTGTAGATAAGAAGAGTGTTTTTTTTTTGTGGTTTTCTTAACATGTTCACTGAATTGTTTGTAAAAATGTATGCGATCCTTGTCACTATACAGATAAAGTGAAATTGGATTTCAAAGGCACAGTGGTGGTGATGGCCAGATGATAATGGGCAATGTGTGGGAAATGGAAATGACAGTGTAACAGAAGCAGGTGTCATAGCAGTCATTATAAGGAGATTTCAGGTAATCAGTCTGTGATTAGGACAGATTGAACACTGGATGTGAATGTAGCCAAAGAACATGGCATGTGTTTTATAGGCATATGTAATATATTGCGTCTCTGTTAAACCTGTGTTCTCCGTAGCCTTCTTTGGCTGGAAAGTGAGATCCTAGCAATCACCTTCTCTGCCAGGAGAGTTGCCATGGTGATGTGTGGTATAACGAGAGAGTCAATGTGGATAGTAAGTTCGCAACCATAGATGCTGGCATCCATCTTGCAAGACCCTGTGTGTCCTAACAATTATTTTTGACTCATTCATGGCCACTGGAGGATATAAACACTGCTTAGTAGACATGTGCGATTTGTTAGTTACGAAACAAAATTTGGACAAAAGTTATTCAGATGTATCCTAACCTTTGAATCACAATAGTAATGAATTTCAATGAATGCAAAATAAATTATAATGAAACAACAAATGCATTCATATTAATTTGGATGACATGAGATAGTTTGGGCCTTATGCTAATGTTTGAAGCATCCATAATAATGTCACATCATACCGAATGATCCAAATTTATTTGGATCCATTTCATTTTTATGTTGCATTAACATTTTTCATTAATATAAAATATAAAAAATGCACTACATGTGAAATGGAAACAAGCAATAAATACAGGAAGTTGTAAAAGTTAAAAAAGAGAGGATTCCAACTTGTGTTTGGGTGGGATGGAGGTCAATACATCAGAATCTTTGAATCCTAACATAACAAACAAATCCAAAATTAATTTTGTTCCATTGTGAAAAATTAAAGGGGTAGTGGGTATGGCGCTGCTCTTCTAAGATATGTAATGGGTGTGTGCGTTTCCCTTTAAATCAGAGGCATATTAACTGTGAAAAGTGCTTAGTGCTCTGTGTTTGATTCTGTGATTTGACACATAAAGAAAAAAATATAATGCAAAGACTAAATAAAAATACTTCCAATTGTTATTGAGGTGACAGGTGCTCTATAGAGCCAAGAGATAAGTAAATATTAAGACTGGGTTCAAACTATTGCCACATGCGGCTCACAACAGGGGTCCAGTGCTTCTCCACTCATCATTTCAGGTCCGATTTCAGCCCGAATTTTGGGCTGAATTCGGACCTGAAACAGACTACAAGATGCATGGAATCCCTGTGCAAATTCTCACCGGAGCCGCAGCAGAGATGTGTGAACCAGCTCCATAGAGAAACCCGCATCCAATTCGCATGGGTGTGAACCCAGCCTAAACTCTATACCAAGGTTTCCCCACCAGGGTTCCGTGGAACCCTATGGTTCCTTCAGAGGTTGCTAGGGGATCCTTGAACAATTTCAGACTCCTGGATAAGTAACCACTGACACCAATGATTTTTTTTAGCTATCTGTTAGAGGGGGATTCTTCCCAATAACCCCAAATGTAAGAAACATTCTTCACACTGACCATAATGATAATGCATTGTGAGCTGTAAATATAAGAACAATTAGTAAAGCAAAACATTATTTCAAGGGTTCCTCCATGTTAACAAGGTTGAGAACAGCTGCTCTATACTCTAACCACTTCATGATTTGTGCAAAAAGGTACCATGATTAAATTAAATATGCATTCAATTGGTAAGCTATAAATTGAAAAGTGCTTTTATGGACCAAAAAATGGTAAACATTGAACTCTATAGCAATAAATCTATGAGCAATCAAGTCCTGGTGTAAATAATCAGTCCATATATACTGAAAGAGGAATTGGAAAATAATGTGACAGGTGATCTTTATTCGTGCTTGTTGCAGATATATACTAGTGCACGTGCTCCACTCTGTGCTCCCCCTATGCCACCAAACTCACCAGAGAACTATCCCCTCAAGGGGGTATCTCGCATTCACAGCTGTACTGCTGTATAACAGGACACAGATCCATGTTTGTGTATGTCTGTAAGGAATCATCTGTGGCCATTGGAAAGCCTGTGCATGTGCGCACTCGCGCATGCACCGGCATTGGCGCCAAAACGGCCATTTAAGCAGACAGCACCCTGCACGTTGCCGACCTTGCTTGTATCCGACTATCCACCTGCCTCATCCATCTGTACTGCACCGCCAGCCTGTTACCGACCCAGCCTGCATCACCACTCTTCTGCCTGCATGAGTTCCAGTGGACCCTCACCTACCACCAGCGACCAAGTCCAGCCCTCGGGCCCCCCCTGAGCTCCAGAGCTCCCTGTGTACACTATCAGGGGTTCTCAAACCAGGGGTTGTCCCCTGCATAAGTCAGACTCGACTACCAGGTATGTGACACTAACGGACAGCCATGTCCGAGTCTGCGCAGAGGGCCTCTCCTATGGAAGAACTGTGTGCTCACTTTGCTGGACTTACACAAGCTGTGAAGAATCTGCAAGAGGGATACACTCGGTTGGAAAACAGAGTTCATGATCTCTCTAGCCAACCACTAGCTGGACCCAGTCAGGCTGCCTCCTGCACCCTTGTCACCTTGCCTACCCATGCCCGACCTGCATCACCTCTCTTCTGCCTGCATGAGTTCCAGTGGACCCTCACCTACCACCAGCTACCAAGTCCAACCCTTGTGCCCCCCTGTGCTCCAGAGTTCCCTGTCTACACTACCAGGGGTTCTCGAACCAGGGCCATAAGAGAGGTTGTCCCCTGCATAAGTCAGACTCAACCACCAGGTATTTGAGAATGTCTTTCCCTTTTCTCTCTCCTTTAAACAGTTAGCCCCTTTGGTCTCATTCGAGGACAGAAATGACATCCCATAGCACAATACCAGTTTTGATAGTTTATTATATTCAAAACTATCATTTAATCAATGTTCAATAGTTATGAGAATCAGGAAGTCTGGGACGCTTGGGCGCTCCATAGACCCAACAGGAAATGATGCAATGACACTAGAATCTCCACTCTACGCGTTTCGTCGGCACTTCATCAGGAGTGAAGCCAGCTTGCTACACTTCCTGGAAATATATAGAATATGGCAAGCTAGCAACCTGATATCACATAATTGGGGGCCATTTTTGACTAGACCACAAAATGCAGGTATCTGCAGCAAGCACGAATAAAGAGCACCTGTCGCTTTATTTTTAATTTCCGCTTTCAGTATATATGGACTGATTATTTACACCAGGACTTGATTGCTCATAAATGTATTGCTATAGAGTTCAATGTTTAGTATTTCTGGTCCATAAAAGCACTTGTCTCTTTATAAGTTACCAATTGATTGCATATTTAATATAATCATCTTTTTGCAAATATCGTGAAGTGATTAGAGCAGGGTTTCTCAACTAGGGTTCCTCCAGAGGTTGCTAGGGGTTCCTTGAGCAATGGACATCATTGATCTTTTTAGCTATCTGTAAGGGGGTAATTCTTCCCAATGACCACAAGTGTAAGGAGCATTCTTCCCATTGACCATCACACTAATGTATCATGAGTTGTAGATTTTTAATTTTTGGCAGGGGTTCCCTGAGACCGGAGAATTATTTCAAGGGTTCCTCAGTGTTGAAAAGGTTGAGAAACTCTGGATTAGAGTATAGAGTTTAAGCTTTACTTATCTCTTGCCGCTATAGAGCACCTGTCATCTCAATAACAATTGGAAGTATTCTTATTTGCATTATATTTTTATCTTTGTGTTGTATCAAATCACAGTATGAAAAAACAGAGCACTAATCACTTTTCACAATTAATATACCTCTGATTTAAATGGAAATACACACCTATTACATCTCTTAGAAGAGCAGCGCCATACCCGCTACCTCTTTAAATTTTCACTATAGACCCTACCTAGGTAGTTGTCTTAGTGGAGGCAGCAGCTCCAATAAAAGCACACAACCATTTGCATGGAACACCCCCAAATGTCTCAATTTTGTTCTATAAGTTACTTTCAGATGCCTGCGACACCAGTCGATATCGTCCAATCAGCTCATTCCACTTCTCTTTCTTGGTTGGACTAGCAGAGATGACTTGCTAAGTAACCTCCCAAAATGATGAACTAACACATTAAAACAAATATAGCCAATCTCTGAAAATATGGATTGATTTGGAAAACAACTAATATACAGAACAAATCTGAATATGCAAATCAAATTCCAAAAATGAATTAATCATTCTAAGATAACAAACATGATGAAAGAAACCAATTTACCCAACAATTGAATCAGAAATGAAATAAATTTTTCCATCATGCACATCTCTACTGCCAGTGTCTCAGTGTCTGAAGTGGCAGAAGTCAGTGAAGGCTTGCTTTAAGCCTCGGTTCACATTGGAGCGATTTGGCATGTGATTTGACATGTCAAATCGCATGCCAAATCACCGGCAATGGCATCGTCCGAATCAGCGTGAAGCCGCATTTGCGGCGCCGCACCGTTTCTGTACTACTTTTGGTGACTTCGGGATGCGATTTCCATAGACATCTGTGCAGCAATCCACACAGATGTCTCTGAAATCACCCCCGAAGTTGGGACTGACATGCGGGAATGAAATTTTCATTCATTCAATGACGATTTCATTGCCGCTGTCAGTGTGAACCTGGGCTAAAGCTCATTTACGGCTTGTTAGCAAAATGTAAATACTTTGGGCTGTGACTAACTCATTTATGTTTTTAGTAGATTTAATAATAGGTGCATATTATAAGAGTGTAAAGTGTGAAGTGTGCTCAGTAAATTTCTTCTTAAACTATGCTCCAGTAAGTTAAAAAAAAACACAAAATGTAATGTAGTTATGCATTCATTAACCTCTTGTCCTTTACTTAAAGCAATAAATACTAAAGGTTCACTTTTTTTTCTTAAAATAACCAACATGTTATACTTACCTCCTCTGTGCAAGGGTTTTGCACAGAGTGGCCCAGCCCTGATCCTCCTCTTCTGGGGTCCCTCCACGGCGCTCCTCCCCGCATCTAATGCCCTGTCGGAGAAGTGCTCTCCCTGGGGGCACCCGTGCTGGCGCGCGCCTGAGTCCTGTTTCTGGGTCTATTGACGTCCCACGTCACTGCACTTGATTGACAGCAGCCAATGGCTCCCCTGCTATCAATCTATCCAATGAGGACCAGAGCCTGCGGCTGGAGCTGCTAGGCTTGTTGCCGGCGCGGGAACGATCGGGTTTAGGCAAGTAAACAGGGGCTCTGGGGGGCAGCTGCAACAAAAAAAGTTTTCTCAGCTGAATGCATATGCATTCAGCTGAAAAACCAGGAGGGTTTACAACCACTTTAAGGGTTCCTGGAGGCCCTTAAGTGGATCTAAATGCCATGAGGCTGAAATCTGTATCATTTGGTTACCGCATGATCAGGAGCCTGTCCCACCAGCTCTCAATCATAAATGATGACCAGAAGTTGTCTAAAACAGCTCAGCCAGTGTGTTGGGAGCTGTAACATAAATGTAAGTGTAAGTTAGTTTTGCCTTAGCGAGATCTAATGTGATCTATAGAAGTAGTATAATTGTGGATGTCGTTTAATTCTGGGTTATTAAAGATATAGTATTCAATATCTGTCATGCACATATGTTCTGTTCTTTCATTAACATTTGAAAAGAACAGAGCCAGCTCCAGGGAACGAGCTGACACCTAGGTGGCAATAAAAAGTTCCCCATCAGGCTAAACATAAATTGTCACCTTCTTGAAGCTTCAAACGGAAGTCCTAGGCTTCTTGGCTGCAAGGACCCGCAGGGGGCAGGAGAAGGCTCCACACTGTCTACAGACATAAGAGATCTAAGGAATACATTTTCTCTCTCATAAAAGCTGAAATATTAGCGACAGAGAGATGAAAATAATTAATTTTGATTTTACATGTGATGGACTACCAGAACATATCAATCTGTATTTGTAGCTTGTTTTGATTGCTAGAAAAACACACAAAACAGTTAGATGTCGCCTGGTTGTGGCAGGCAGACCGTGATTGGCACTGTCACGATTGGAGCAATGTGCTGGGGTTGGAAATCCTGTCCATGACCCAGTGATCTACGCCGTTCTGGCACAATTCGACATTGGTCATTTCAGAACCTGAAACATCCTGTGGGCTGGGACAGGAACACCCCCCAGGGTTCATTGGACAGGGGCTAACGTCCAGCCCACATCCATATTTCAATAAATTGGGGAGCCTGAGATATGGACAGTGTGCTTCCATGAAGTCAGTTCTAAACTGAGGAATCTCCATATGGTTTTACGACATACTTCTGTCACAGGATATTCAGAAAAGTTTATTTCTGTTTTTATCCCTTTTTATTTTAATAGCAAATTGCCAATTGTATGTATTTTCTGTTTATCTTTTTGCATTTTTTGTAACTATCTTTTTCTTTGTATTTATTTGTTATGCACTGCCCACTTTCGGGATATTAAATGTTAAAATTAATAAGTGACTTCTGTGTACTAAGCTAGGACTCATATCTCTAGAGAGATTGTTGTTGTATTTTAGTGCCTAAATACTCGGTTTAAGCTATGTGCCAATCGGTATGCAATCGCTTTGCGTTTTGGCAGATTGTATGCACATTGTGAGCTAATAGATCTGCCAGACGGAGATCGGTGTGTATGTGGTGGCCCAGCAGACCAGTCTGTGGACAAATTGTTTGGTGGTGGCAGGCTATCGTTTATTGTGCGTCTGGTGTGTGGGTGCGTGGACAGTGGGAGGAGTGATTAGAACCGGGGTTTTAGCTTGCAGGATAGCTAGAGAAATCCTAGAAGTGTGTACTAATTGCTAGACTGCTCCCCAACCCTTAGAGTGCACCAGATTGTATGTAAGATTTGTATCTGCCTGTGTGTGGTCAGCCATCTGGATTATTTGAGTGGAGTCTCCCTCTAGTGGTGGCCAAAAGCAGTGCAGGCTGTGAAGGTACAGCAAAGTCTTATTGTTCAGTATACGTTCCCCCTTATTCATTCATATATACCCCCAGTCACGGGACCACGTCGCGGTTAGCTACTCACCATGGTCGTGTGTAATCCGTGACAGATTAACCACTTGCCGACCGCACTATAGACAAAGGATGTCTACAGCGCAGTCGGCTTATGGATGTCCTCCCAGAATCGCACTACCGCACGGAAGCACAGATCGCGGTAAAGGGCCAATAGTAGCGGCCCTTTACCATGTGATCGCTCCCTCCAATGAGGAAGCGATCACAATCTCAACAAACTGGGGTCACACAGAGGTCCTGTTCTCTTCTCTCCTCACGCTGATACAGTGTGAGGAGAGGAGAGCTATGGTGTGTGATCTACAGCGTCCATTTGTGCCCAGCAGTGCCACTACAGTACCCAGCACTGCCACCTGTGCCACTACAGTATCCATCAGTGCCACCTGTGCCACTAGATTACCCATCAGTGCTACTACAGTACCCATCAGTGCCACTACTGTGCCCTATAGTGATCATCGGTGCCCTACAGTGATCATCTGTGCCCTACAGGGCCACTACAGTGCTCATCTGTGCCGCATCGTGCCACCAATGCCCATCAGTGCCACCTGTGCCCCCAATGCCACCTGTGCCACTACAATGCCATCGGTGCCACGTCAGTGCTCATCTGTGCCACTATAGCGCCCAGTGGCACTACAGTGCTCATCAGTGCCACATTAGTGCCACTACAGTGCCCATCAGTGCCACATCAGTGCCACTACAGCACCCAGTGCCACTACAGTGCTCATCAGTGCCACATTAGCGCCACTACAGTGCTCATCGGTGCCAATACAGTGCTCATCATCAGTGCCACTACAGTGCTCATCAGTTCCACTACATTGCTCATCTGTGCCACTACAGTGCTCATCGGTGACACATTAGCGCTACTACAGTGCTCATCAGTGCCACTTCAGCACTCATCATTGCCACTACAGCGCTAATCAGTGCCCATATGTGAGTGCTACCCTATCAGTGGATGCTCATCACACTACAGTGCTCATCAGTGCCACATTAGTGCCACTACAGTGCTCATTTGAGCCCTACAGTGCCCATCAATGCCCATCAGTGCCTCTACAGTGTTCACTAGTGCCCATAAGTGACTGTTCATCAGTGACACCATATCAGTGGATCCTCATCAGCGTCCATCAGTGCACCCTCATCAGAACCCATCAGTGCAGCCTCTTCAGCACCCAGCAGTGCAGCCTCATTAGAACAGCCTTATCAGCACCCATTAGTGCAGCCATATCTGTCCGAGTGTACCTACTATAGTAGTTTGTCACCACAGCCCACAGTCACCAATATGGCAAGAAAAACGTTTTCCATTGAGGAGGCATATCATCTTCTTAGTTTGACCGACGAGAGCAGCAGGGAGCTCTCTGAGTCTGAATCTGATTCTGGTTCAGAATATGAACCCTTGGTAAGTAGTGGGTCTGATACAGAATCAGAGGAAGAGGAAAGTGTGCCCATGAAGCGAAGGCATTCTGGTATGGAGCAGCAAGCTACTGCAAGTAGCGCAGTGGCATCAAACAGCAGCTCAGTGCCATCCACCAGTAATGCAGTGGCATCAACCAGCAGCTCAGTTGCATCCACCATTGGCACAGTGCCAGCCACAAGAAATGATATACCAGTGCAACAAAGGCCAAGCACTAGCGGGGTGTCATCTCAGCCCCAAAGGATTTGAACCCATGCCGGCCTTCCCTATGCCCTTGAAAACCCTCTGTGGCTTCCTCCTAATTCACGAGCAGCAAGCGTCCCACCTTTCACCGCCCAGGCAGGTGTCCAGGTGAACACAGAGAATTTTGCCTTTATTGATTTTTTTAATTTAATTTTTACCCAAGACCTATTATGTTCCATCATGGCCCAGGGCAACCTCTATGCACAACAGTACATAACAAGCAACCCTGGTTAAAGTTATGCCCCTCCCTATGAGTAGAGAGAATTGATAGTAGAAGAATTAAAAAAAATTAGGCCTAACTTTCATCATGGGAATAAAAAAAAAAAAGAATTATATTCCTATTGGTCTACCCACTCAATCCACCACATGCCCATCCATTCATTGATTATGCCAAGATCAAGATACCTGATGATTATGCGGTTCCTCCACTACAATGACAACTCTCAGTGCCCTCCCCGAAATGACCCATCATTTGATAAATTATTTAAAATTCGGCCACTCCTAAAGTTATTCTCCCAATTATTTACCCCCAACCAAAAAATCTCAGTGGATGAATCACTTGTTCATTTCACAGGCAGGCTTGGCTTCAGGTAGTTTGTCCCCAACAAATGGGCCCGATATGGGGTTAAACTGTACAAGCTATGTGACCGAGCCACGGGGTACATCTACACCTTCCTGGTGTACAAAGGGAAGGACACTCAACTGCATCCCCCTGAATGCCCAGAGTACATGGGAGCCAGCGGAAAAGTTGTATGGGAGATGGTATATCCACTCCTTGGAAAGGGTTACCAGCTTTATGTGGATAATTACTATACAAGTTTGCCCCTCTTCAGCAATCTTCACCTAAGGAGCACTCCAGCATGCAGTACAGTGAAAGCCAATAGGAAGGGCTTCCCGCAAAGGTTCGTTACTGAAAGACTACAAAAAGGGGAGACGGCGTTTTTGGAGTTATTGGCTGTCAGGTGGAGGGATAAACAAAATGTCCACATGCTCACATCTATCCATAACTACACCTACGTGGAAATCCAACAAAGAAATGGCCCAATGCTGCAACCAGCACGTGTCCATGACTATAATTTGTACATGGGGGAGTCGATTTTAATGATCAAATGATTGAACCCTATCTTTCCAGTTTGGCCATGTATAACAGTTATGTTATTTACCGTAAATCTACCCAGAGCCCCGTATCTTATCTTCGTTACCAAGAAGACATTATCACCACCCTTTTGTATACTGAAGACCCACCAGAAAGCATTTGCTCGGATGCAGTGAGCAGACTCAGCAAACTGCATTTTCCTGAGAGACTCCCCCACCATGAAACAGGCCGAAAACGGCAGAAGAAATGCCGGGTATGCTCCAGAAGAGGAACTAGAAGAGACACCGTATATTATTGTCCACGTTGTCCTTCCCAACCAGGCCTCTGTATAGACGAATGTTTCCGCCGTTACCATACTTGTGTACATTATTAGTGAAGTATGGTAATTCTCATTTCCTGTCATTTTCCTCCACACCCCTTATGCCACTGCACTGCACTGTACATACCGCTGCCTTCTCCGGAACTGACCCTGGCCTGTTATACGACAAAGCTTCTGCCTAACACTAAACATACCTCTGCCTGCTCTGGAACTGACCCTGGTCTGTTATACGACAGTGCCTCTGCTTAATGCTAAACATACCTCTGCCTGCTTTGGAACTGACCCCGGACTGTTTATAGACCACGTTTTTTTGCCTGCCTCTTGGACTGATCTTTTACCCTGCTACTGGAGTAGCGGGATTCATAAACACAGGGGTCTCATATATGTGAGGGGCTCCAGAATTATTTTTCTGGATGAAGAAAACAAATTATTTGGTTTTCTCATTCCCAGATTTGGGTCTGGAGACTCGGAGGCTTCAAAGCGATTTGGGTGGGAGAAGCCTCTACCCCTGTCCCCATTCTTTCCTGGCCTGCTACCTGTACTATGGACCATGTTCCTGCCTACTACCAGGACCAATATTCTGGCACTGCTGGCAATATCTCTACCTGCACTGACTCTGGACTGTATATGAACAGTACTCCTGCCTGTACTGACTATGGACAATATTCCTGCCTGCTGGCTGGACAATTCGCTGACCACGTCCCTGCCTGTCTGGATCAGGGCTCTCCTCCTGTGGACAACTGCACTACTAAAACCACAGGTAATCTTTTGTTTACCCTTTGCTCAGCAGAAGGTATTTTGGGGTGTAATTCTTGGTATGTATCTTCTCGGGACTAGGTTAGTCCGTCCCTGCACCAGTCGCTTAACAGGTCCGTCGTCCGTCCTTA
>BLSH010202041.1:740562-756403 GCA_018402905.1 Glandirana rugosa
ACAAAGAATATTCTTTTATCTTTCACAGAATTTATATTAGAATTAAATAAATTCCTTTGTTCCTTTTTTATTAATTCAGAAGGATAACCTCTCTGTGTAAGTTTCCCATCCATCTCATTTAAACGATTTTCACGATCCAAAGGGTTACTCACTATCCGTGCTACATGAGACAATTGGCTTTTAGGTATAGACTTAAAACCCCCAGGCAGATGGAAGCTCTTAAAATGCAATAATTGATTGTGTTCTATAGATTTTACAAAAAGATCGCTGACAATATTACCATCCTGAATTTTCAACAGTGTCTAAAAACAAAATCTCGGTTTGGTTAAAGATAATATTAAATTGAAGACCAGGTACAACATAATTCAAATAATCATTAACCACTTAAAGACCGCCCACCACATATTTACTGTGGCAGGGCGGCTCTAAACAACATACCTGTGCGCCATTTCGTGCAATAGGTACTGTGGACGCACTGCATGGAGGAGGAACCAATCATCAGGTCCGGCAGACCCGATGTCCACCAGCCACCTACGATTGCGCCACAGAGAGGCAGAACTGGGATCTGCCTATGTAAACAAAGCAGGTTTCTGTTCTGACAGGCAAGTACACAGAGATCTCCTATTCCACGTGGGCAGGAACAGGGATCTCTGTGTTCTTCCTGTCAGTCCATCCCCCACAGTTAGAAAACACTCCCAGGGAACACATTTAACCCTTTGATTGCCCCTGATGTTAACTCCTTCCCTGCCAGTGTCATTTATACAGTGTCAGTGCATTTTTTTAGCACTGTTCACTGTATTGGTGTCACTGGTCCCCAAAAAGCGATACTTGGTGTCATATTTGTTTGCCACAATGTCGCAGTCCCCCTAAAAATCGGTGATCGCCGTCATTACCAGTAAAACGATAAAAATGCCATAAATTTATCCCCTAGTTTGTAGACACTATAACTTTTGTGCAAACCAATCAATATACGCTTATTGAGATTTTTTTTACCAAAAATATGTAGAAGAATACACAGTGGCCTAAACTGATAAAGAAATGTGATTTTTTAAATTATTTTATTGGATATGTTTTATAGCAGAAAGTAAAAATTATTGTTTTTTGTTTTTTCAAAATTGCTGCTCTTTTTTTGTTCATAAAAAAAAAAAAAAAAAAAAAACTGTAGAGGTGATCAAATGCCACCAAACAAAAGCTCTATTTGTGGGGAAAAAAAAGGACATCAATTTTATTTGGGTACAGTGTCACATGACCGTACAATTGTCAGTTAAAGTAACGCAGTGCCGTATCGCAAAAAATGGCCTGGTCATTAAGAGGGTAAAACCTTCTGGGGTTGAAGTGATTAAATAATAATAGGGTTCCAATGTCTCATGCCTGCACTGCAAACACGTTATCAATACATACCCTGATAATTATCCAAAAACAAACTGTTATTATAAATGAAAGAAGTCTCTATGATATCCATGAACATGTTTGCGTATGGGGGGTGCAATATTGGAATTCATCGCACTTTACATATACAGTATAATGAACAGCCACAGCAGTCCTTGACCTCAAGACGCTTACAATCTAAGGTCCTTAACTCACTCATACTCATAAAAACACATACTAGAGCCAGTTTTAGGCAGCAGCCAATTAACCAGCATGTTTTTGGAGTGTGGGGGAAAGTGGAATACCCAGAAAAAAAACACACTCAGGCACAAGGAGAGCATGCAACTCCATGCGGGCACTGCCATAGGTGGGATTTGAACCAACAATCAGAGTGCTGCCAGTGCGAACCCTGCCCTTTCCTTTAAAGGTAAACTTTTTTTCTAGTTTAGCTAGAGTAGGGAATGTGGTCTGCGTCTCATAGGGGAGATTTCCCATCCCTTCCTGTCCCAGGCAGATGTCTCCAGAACAGGCTTCCCAACTTGACATTTTCCCCTCCCCTCTTGTCCCTGCATCAATACAATAATGTAGGCTTTTCCCATCATCTTCCGTAGGAGGCACCATTGTTACCAAAACTAATAGTGAAGGTGAATCTTCCTGGGAAAAAAAAAAAAAAAGACGGCAAAAAAAAAACTGACAGGGGTTCTTAACTCTTCAACATTCTATCCAAAACTAAGGTTTTGGCTTTAAATACCTTTCAACAGAATACTGCAAAGCCTGTTTAGGCTGAAAGTCCCTTTTGCAAAGAATGAATTATTGAACATCTGGTTCACATACCCCTGTATATTGAATGTTTATTATGTAGAGGGAACAAGCTCTAGCACAAATGTTGTAGTCTGTTTTTTTTTTTTTTTGGAATTTAAATTAAATGTAAACCCAATCACTAAAATCTTATACAAGCTTTATCAAGCATGCCAGTATAATTTCAAAAGTGATTTTCAATATTTTTAGAACGGCAGGTTTTTTTTAATACCTGGTGATCCTGTCATAAAGGTGCTTGTTCAGGCACTTCCTGTTATAGGATCAAACCTTGTCTGCCAATTGTGCTCCTGTGTTGTCACTCTGCCAAATGGGTTTTGGGAAGAAATACAAATAGCCATTTCAACAAATTTCAACAAGCATTATGCAGGCATGGTCCACTTAATATTAAAGTTAAAGTTAAATTTTTTTTTTTTATGTTGGTGGTGATAGAAATACCCTTCTTTAACCACTTGCCGACCACCCGCCGCAGCGTGACGGCGGAAAGATGGCTCGTTATCACGAAACGGCGTCACAGGACGGCGGCGATAACTAGTATTGTTTACTGGTTAGAATGTTTGGTTCCTCCAAGCCACTGTGAGACACTGAGGTATATAGTCTGGATTGGATGTAGTTTCAGACAACTGGACCCACCAGTCATGAGGGATTTCAGGGGGAGTAGAATTGTTTGTAAGATGATTCAACCTTGCTTTTAGGAACAAATTTTAATAGCAATTAATAAAAACTTATTTTATTTATTACTGACTTCTGTGGAGGTTTCTTTACGGTACCGAGAAAGTCCCAGGTGCTACTTCCAAAAAATCTTTTCTTTGTCATTTAATTAGGGATGTGGTACCCCTGGAGGTCTCTGGTAGCCATCCAGATTGGACCAATCACCCTCTTTAGTATTTTCAAAAAAGAAAATCAGAAGCCACAGGTTTAACCCACACAGGAGTACGGGTCTCTGCTGGTGGTTTATTTTAAATGTGGTATTTCACAGCCCAAAAACAGAAAATAAATTCTGCTCATGTAAACAGAAAATTGATTTAAATGGCACTGACAAGCACAATTAAGAAATCTGGTTCTTGCAAAGAAATGTAAAAAATGGGGCAGACTCAATGGACAATTTGGTCTTTTTTATTTCACTCTATGTTTCACAAAGCAAAAAAAATAACTTCTTACAGCTTTATGGCAGCTTTGGAGACTCCGTGGACTCCTGTCCTCACTCCACTAGCACAGATTTGTCGGCATTCATGCCTCTATGAAGGTGCCAAATCCACATGAAGCACCACAGCTTGAGTGCAATGTAAAATCTGTCCAGGACTACGCTATGAGCAATTTGTTACACTATATATTCATACCAATTTTAACATTCTGGTAAAGTATCTAGGATGGTTTTATCTATCCATTATGCTTATAAGGTAAGCTAATTAATCTTATGTTTTATGAAGTATGTAGGTTTGAATGGTGTAAATCTACAGTGAATTAGAATTTCCTTATAGCTGGAAGTAAACTTAGAGTTTGATCAATTCCGGTTCCCATTGTAGTTTAAAATGTGTTTTTAGAAAACCTTGTATTTGATCTTTGTAGAATTTTGGTCTTTAGTATTTTATGAAAGCTTTATCTGCTGCCAGTAGCACAGATGCTTCCTCCAGTGTTTTTATGGAGCAGAGTCCAGCTTTTTTTGTGCTTGTTTTTTCTAGCTCCAGTTCATAAAAGGAGAAGAAGTTAGGCACAGTGTGAACTTTGGAAATAATCTACATTTTAGAAATGCTGCATCGTGTGTCTGTTTGAGACCAATAAGACAGGCAGCCACAGCTAGGTACTCTGGATTCTGTGGATAGACCAATGTCTACCAATACAGCTGAGTGGTTTGAGGGATGGTATATATAGGTGAAAAGGTTCATGGCTAAAAATGTATGTCAAGCCAATTTTTTTTCGTTTAAGTTAGAAGGGTTAGAACCCCTGTCTGGGTTTACTGCTACCTGGGGATCCATTATCTAACAAATCAAACAAAAAATTTAAATGCTTCCTTCAACTGAAAAGCTATTACACACACCTCCCCAGCAGCCTTTGTTTTCTAACGTTATGCCATTCTAGGGAGGCAGCCTCTGCCAGACTAGTTCGGTATTCAACCCTTTCAACAGGGTCAAGTTTCCATCCTCTGACCTGCTACATTACTGTTGTGTCCCGAAGTGAATTAGAGCTTGAACAGAGGAACCACAGGCATCTAACACACCAAGAAACAATGAATGCTGAAAAGTTTGATGGAAGCTGCAGCGCTGGAACATGGCGAAGATAGGAGACTCCTGTTGCTGGAAAGATTAGTATAATAGCTCTGCTCCTGCAGGTAACTAAGGTTTAAGATTTTTTGCCAGAGTCCGTTTACATTTTTAGCAGGACTTCCAAAATAAAGGCATAAAAAACAGGTCTAAGGCCAGCTGCTTACCTCTTTAGGCCTCATACGTTTTTTACCGCCGTGTTTTTGAGCGTTTTTTGCAATTCTCCATGTTATTCAATGGCCCATTAAAAATGCTGATGTTTTTGAGCTGTAGGTAGCGTAAGCGTCAGTGAGCTGACAGCAGAACTCACAGGCAGCGCATTCTGAAGCTGCAGCGTTAGAGCGTTTTTGGCACGCATTAACGCTGTAGCGACGTTAACCGGCGGTTTTAGCGCCGGAGTTTTCAGGTTAAAAAATAGCAGAGGAATGTTTTTTCAAACAAAACGCGCATTAACGCCGATGCTCACTGAGGCGCATTAACGCCAATGCAAAACACAGACAAAATCGCGTTTTTGACTCCGATTTTTTCCTGGCGTCGGTCCCGACGTTACAGCTTATTTTTTTAATACGCCGTGTGTATTAGGGCCTTAATCTTATGTCCTAGGTTCATTATATTTACAGGACAGCCACTGGCCCAATCAGCTGTAGACATGGACTTCCCTGCCCCACAGTGGCATCTAACAAATGGCAGGAATGCTGGTGACATCATTGAACTAATATGAGCCATAATTGGTCATTTGACATTTTGACCATATTATGACCATATATTAAGTCAATGATGTCACCAGCATCCCCATCCCTTTGGTATGTGCAGAATTCCATGGCTGTAGCTGCCTCGGCTGGCAGTTCTTAATCATGTAACAGTTTCTTATAGGTTTGGACTAAACTGAATTTGGCCCAAACCTTAGCTCATCTTTAGTAGTAAGTTTATATAGGTAAATTGCCTTATAGTACATAATCTACAGCAGGTAAGAACGATACACAGCAGGATTTGTTTTGTATGAACAATCTGCTTTCTTAATTTTAGTGAATATACATTTTGAGCTATTATTCTAACATTCATTCAGAAGTCATTTTCTAAGCAGTATTCTCATTTATAATTGGTAGCTTCTCTATATTTTGATCATTATATTTAATGCAAACATTTGTAGATAGATCACCTAGTGGCCACCATATATTGGAAATTATTACTTCTTCTGCCTAATGACTGTTGTGAAAAACTCCTATCAGAAACGACCCTTAGGCTTGCATTGAAAGAAAGGAGCAGTGAAGCACAGTGTTTGCTATGCAGGGAAAATTAAATCATACCGAGTCAAATACAGAACTCCCTCTAGTGGGTGATCGAAAAATCTTGGTTTAATACAGTAACAAAAATATAGACCAGGAAAATTGGAGATTTTGGCCTGAAGTATCCATACCCTTTGGGGTGTGCACAGGGCCAGATTAACATAGGGGCTATTGGAGCTGCAGCTCCAGGCCCCTACCTCAAGATAGGCCCAGTCATTAATGCTGTTTATTTTAAGTAAATAGCGGGCGGCAGGCGCTATTGTTATGTAAATCATGGACGGCAGGCGCTATTGTTATGTAAACTGCGGGCGTCCGGCAGGTGCTATCGTTATGTAAATCGCGGGCGGCAGGCGTTATTGGTATGTAAATCGCGGGCGCACAATGCAAAGTAAATGATGTGTTTTGTGCAAACATCTTCTAGCTGAAAAGATGACAGCAGCAAGAATGAATGATCACCACAGTAAAGATATGAGGGGAAAAAAAATCATGATATCTGAACATCTTCCAGCTAATTTTAAGTGCATTCCTCCCTTACTATATTAGCAAGCTTTGTACATATTTTTTTACCTTTAGGAAGAAGGATGCAGACTCACCATAAGTACAGGGAGGAAAAAATTACTCTGGATGTGTTTTGTTCACAACATGCATGAGCTGTGGTGTGTAGTGTAAAAATGCAGCATGTCTACATTTTTATTGCAGCACAACGCACGTCACGCCAGCACATACAGTGCAATGAATTGTCTTTCATAAATTTGGACTAGATTTTAAAAAAAGGAAAAATTAAACAATGCAAAGAATTTCACCAATTGCACATAACAGAGGGCACGCATCATATGAGCCATAATGCACCCCCTGTGTGAACAGACCCAAGTGCTTGCAGCTGCATCAAAGACAAAGTTCCTCATTCCCAATGAATTGATTATCTTTATAGTGAGTGTAAGGCAGGCCAGACATTACTCTTTTTTTTTTCATTCAACCAGCATGCTGAATGAAAAAAAAGCTAATTTCCCCCATCCACACAATCACTCCTGCTGCTCTTTTATATTCAGCTGGTGGGGAGCCTCCTCTGCCATCAGAATACAATGATCAGTACTGCCAGCTATAGCTGGAGGCACTGGTCATTTTAGAAAAACTCGACAGGCTGGTTGCACACAAGACGATCGATAGATCAATTTGTGTACAACAAGCTAGCCTGTACAGTGTACATAACTAGAAATTCACCCAGTTCCTACTGAATTGGCAAAATTTTGATCCATGCATAGCCGGCTTTAACAAATCCCCCCCCCCAGCCATAGCTATACTATAGCTAAACAAAGCAGAGGGGAGCCACAGGGCAATGAGCTGAGAGGGCCCTGTCATTCTGTATGGGGTCCCATGACTACTGCAGGCTGCCTGCTGCAATATCAGTCCCTGCACTGTGCAGCTAAATTGTGGAAGGAGGAGAACAATGTGCCCAAACACATTTTGTTAATGGTCTACTGATAGCTAGCTCCCTGACAAAGGTGTGCTGACAGCAGCTGTGACATCAGTTTAGGCAGCTTGCAGCACAGAGTCACTGGCTCTCCAGAAATGAAACCGCTACACCCATTCACTAAACCCTTACCGCACTTTAGCCACAGTGCAGGTAGTTATATCACAGCAGGTGGGACAACAGCAAGCTCTACCACTGGTCCAGGCTGACCAGAAGCACCAATTACTGCAGGAGAGGGTAATGGATTTGCTGGCATTCTCTGTCAAAAGTGGGATCAGGCAGCCCTGGATCTGGAGGAGGAGCTCCTTGAGTGAGGAGTTTGCTGAGCAAAATATAGCTCTGGAGGAAGCTAGTGGTAACATTGTAAAATATAGCTCTGGAGGAAACTAGTGGTAACATTGTAAAATATTCCCCTGGAGGAAACTAGTGGTAACATTGTAAAATATACCTCTGGAGGAAACTAGTGGTAACATTGTAAAATATACCTCTGGAGGAAGCTAGTGGTAACATTATAAAATATACCTCTGGAGGATGTTAGTGGTAACATTGTAAAATATACTTCAGGAGGAAGCTAGTGGTAACATTGTAAAATATAACTCTGGAGGAAGCTAGTGGTAACATTGTAAAATATACCTCTGGAGGAAGCTAGTGGTAACATTGTAAAATATACATCTGGAGGATGTTAGTGGTAACATTGTAAAATATACTTCAGGAGGAAGCTAGTGGTAACATTGTAAAATATACCTCTGGAGGAAGCTAGTGGTAACATTGTAAAATATACATCTGGAGGATGTTAGTGGGAACATTGTAAAATATACTTCAGGAGGAAGCTAGTGGTAACTTTGTAAAATATACCTCTGGAGGAAGCTAGTGGTAACATTGTAAAATATACATCTGGAGGATGTTAGTGGTAACATTGTAAAATATACTTCAGGAGGAAGCAAGTGGTAACATTGTAAAATATAACTCTGGAGGAAGCTAGTGGTAACATTGTAAAATATAACTCTGGAGGAAGCTAGTGGTAACATTGTAAAATATAACTCTGGAGGAAGCTAGTGGTAACATTGACAAGGTCCCATGATCACAACACCTCCCTCAACCCCATTTTCATTACAGCCCAACCCCTCTCCTAGTCACAGCGACTTCCTGCCACCATAACCCCCCCCCATACCAACTTACCTTCTCTACACAGTTACAGCATCTCCCACCCACCTCTCGCTGGTCACTGTCCTCTCTACCAATTACTTTACTTTACAGATCACAGCACCTCTGAATGCAAACCTCTCCTCCTCCGTATGCTACCTCCAGACTACCCATTTTTTACCTTTTCCAGAACTTCCCTCCTATCCGTCTCCCCCCACCCTGCTTCATTACACTGCCTTTGTGCCATGCATCTATTACCCTCCAGGTCACAGCACCTACCTTCCACCTTATACACCCACCTTACTCACCCCAACACACACTTGCCTACCCTTCCCCTTTCTCTATGGTGTGTGAGTGTAGGGGGGTACAGCTTAGTATCTTTGCCTTGGGCACTGGATGGCCTTGTCCCAGCACTGGTGGCAGGTGGCATTGATATGTAAATCATGGGGCATATTCATAGGTATATCAACAACAAACATGCCCTGCCTGCCACTGTCACTGAGTCTGCCATCAGGCTGTACTGCAAAGGTGAGCAGATGGGGGAAGGGGGAAGTCCAGAGGTAACAAAAGTGATTACAGTTTGGAGTGTTAGCTCTCTATTTCCAGTGTACATAAAATCATAAGTAATGGCAGTGTTTCATTTTTAAAATAATGATTGTGCTGAGGTTTGTATATGTCCCTGAGACTCTTGCAAGATGGCAATTTCAGTATATTTTATACACTGAGTACAAGAAGGCTTTTGTTTTGTTTAACTATGCCCCTCCCACTTTAACCCCATTGTGGACCCACCCACAGTTTGCCATGGCACACTACAAGAACCACATTACTACTTTACTTATGCTACCCAGAGGCACCCTCTCTCTCCACTGTCTCTTACCCTCCTCTCTCTCACCCCCCCTCTCTTTCAGCCCCCTCTCTCATCCACCCTTACCTCCATCTCTATTTAATTTAATTTGTTTTAATAATGTATTTATTTTAACAAAAATTGTTTGTGTTGTCATTTTATTTATTCCCAAAAAAGGCCCACCGAAATCCTCAGCACCAGGCCCATGATGCTTTTAATCTGGCCCTGGGTGTGCACATGGATCTCTCAATAAATACATTTTGTTGTTAGATTAAACTAGAAGCTACATCTCCCCACTCCTCAAAGTTTTGTGAACGCATTAAAGCATGGAATTCCCCCCTGCCTTTTGGTGGCCAGGAAAGTAAATTTAATTAAGATGGTTCTTATGCCCCAATTGGTTTAGTTTCTCCACAATTCCCCGGTAATGATCCCATTTAATATTTTTAGAATAGTGAACTCCCTTTTTCTTACCTAAATCTGGAAGGACCGCACTAGAATAAAATTAGAGCACCTACAGCTTCCGAAAGTCGACAGAGGATTGGCACTGCCCAACCCTTGGTTATACTATTAGGGGCTCAGTTGCAGCATCTGATTGGCATGTTGTCTGGGGCAGATAAGCAGGGGGAATCTAGGTCCAGCTCTTCTGCAGCTGTGATGCTATACACGGTTTGCAGTGAATCGATCCCGAGGCCTTTGGTAAAAACTGCATAAATCCTATCCAACATATAACCTCAGTCAGAAAATATGGAATAAGACTAAATACCTCCAAAGGGTTACTTTAGGGTGAATTTAGTCCCATCTAGCTAAATGAGACCTATCTTGAACTGGCAAAATTACAACATGGCGTGAAGTGGAAAGAGTATGGTGTACGGTTTCTCAGCCAAATTTTCCATAATGGACTATGGCTATCCTTTGATGCTTTGTGGGAGTAATTCAACTTACCACCTTCTATGTACCTTTATTATAAGCAGCTCCATCACACTGTTGTGGCTCAGGGTAGATCTTCTGAATGGACACTATCCCCAACTCCCATGTCTAATCTAAGTAAGGATGCAGAGTCTTCCAAAGGATTCAAATTGCAATGTTACGCTATGTTACGCTTTCCTAACTAAACCCCCCTTACAGATATTGGAAAAATAGGAAGGGGATGTGGGCAACTCACTGGAGATCAGTGGAAGGAATCACTTTAGTCAGTGACGTCCTGTTTCGTTAAATGTAACACATAGACTAACTCAGCTATATATTCTTTTGAGGGTGTATAATACCCCTCATATGTTGCATGCCATGGGTTTGAGACCAACACCTGAATGCTCCAGATGTAAATGGGATCATGGCGACTTGATCCATTTGTTGTGGAGATGTCCAAAATTATACCCATACTGGTGTGGAGTGGTGGATACCAACAGGGTATTCCAGGAATCTCCACAAAACCCTGCTTACGTAGTATACTGGAAGAATTTGAATGGGAGAACCACATTAAAGAGCCTATAGACAGAGTTAATAATGGTACATTGGAAGTCAGAGGACCCTCCCACAGTTGGGGAATTGATTACTAATGTTGATAATGCATTACGGATGGAAAAAGTAATATATCAATACAGAGGTTGCCCACGAAAATATGAAAAGCTTTGGGCCCCATGGTTATAAGTCCCTGAGCTAGCCCCAGTGGACCTGATCATGGATAGGTTACTGAGGCTTACTGTTGGGTGATGATGTCGCTTATGGCGAAATGGGATTGTAATGTTGATGATTTCAATGGCGCACACTATGTAGAAATTGCCCTTACTGGCGTTGACTGTTTTCTGTACAAAATGTGAAGTGTACAGTTTGGCATTGTAATTTTATGCTTTTCTCAATAAAACTTTTTTTTGGATAAAAGACTAGAAGCTATAATCTAGCTGGTTTGGCCAGGTGCTTTGGAATTCCTGCAAGGAGCAGCACCTGCACCTCCAGTTTTGGAACCCTTTTTTTTTTATTTTAGCTGCAACATCATTCCCATGGGTGGGCAGTACTGTTGAAGTCAATTCTTAGCAGTCAGAGACATTAGCAAGTCCTCAAGCGTTTATCCAAGTTCTTCAGTTCTGGGCATCCCATGCATATCTATTCCCTATACAAGTTTATCTCCTAAATAAACAACAACAAATCCAAATTCCCTGGATGGTTTATTGAGCCTTTGAGAGTGTTAAAATTCTTGTTCCTGGCTGTGTGGAAGGGAAAGGCCCAAAAATCCAGCGTCCCTTTCGGGGGCCGCTCTACAATATTAAAAGGTAACTCCACTTTCGTGGGGGAAAAAATAGGGAATTAAAAAACAAATATAGCAAATACAATTGCGACTCAAGTCATATTGTAATTGAGCGGTATTAAAAATTACCTTTCCTTTTCAATCTGCTCTGTAATTTTCTGTAAAATGCAATGCATTATGGCTACAATGTAAATGTAAAACGCTCTGCTCTGAAGCTTCAAAATGCCTAACAAGCAAAATCCCATTTATTTCAATTATCCATATTCACATATGAGCATTTTGTCGCCTGAAGTAAATTGCTTAAACCTCAAAAAAGTACATGCGCTTCTTTTTGGCAGATTACAAGCATTATTGGCCCCATAGACTTCAATAGAAACACCTGACATTAGCAGAAACATGCTTGAAAAAAAAAAGCTCAAATAGCAGCTCTCCACCTCTAATTTCCTCTCCCTCATCTACCCCTAGTGCTTTCTATTGGCTAAACAAAAACACCTGAAGCTGTAATACACTTGTAATACACTTCTGTAGCCAGGAGCTGGATACTTACATTTCCTGCAATCAGAAGATGCTGTGTTGTGTTAAACAAAGGCAGCTGTTTCCCTCTAGCGTTCCAGTTTGGCTGTCCTGTGATGCTTTTAATTAGAGGCAGAGCAAGGCATCTTGGGGCATGTAGTTTAATTGAAAGGATTCGCCCTCTGGCTGTATTGTGTGAAACTACAACTACCAGTGGGCTGATGGAGAAGAGAAGATTGCTGGAAGAGACTATAAGAAGCAAGGTTTGGGCCTGGTGCTCTCTCTTGGGACCGGCATGGATCTGTGTGCATCTGTTACCAGTGAGCTGCAGCTGTCTTACGGACTGCTTCTACAGGTCTACGCAGCAGATATCTGGAAGGACACCTGCGGACAGTCTCATTACTCTGTCCGGCGGCAGCCTGGAGGCCGCTCCTGTTACAGGGCTAGCCCTACCATGGGTCCCAGTGGGTTCATTGGACCCAGGCAGTACTTTTAGAGGGGCAGCAAATTGAATCAGGGCTGCCTCTCATTCTCTTCTATTTACACAGCAAATTGATGACCAAGATTTTTTTCAGCAGTTTTGTGTGTCATGACGACAACTGCCCTCCGGGCTGCTCTGCCTGTCCCTATACTGCCCTAGCCTGTCTATATACTACCCTAGCCCACCCCTATACTGCCTTAGCCTGTCCATATACTACCCTCGCCTGTTTATATACTGCCCTAGCCCACCCCTTGGAATTGAACATAATGGTATGTCATATAATTTTGCATATAGACAAGGTGCTGTTGCATGTAAATCTGACTTCCTGATAAATTAAATTTTAGTTTTAATTATCATGATATAAAATAATGGATGTGGGGGCCTTTTGGTGGGTGTGATTTTTTTGGGGGGGGTTTGGGGGCAGCATTTCATTCTTGGACCCAGGCAGCCCAATGTCTTGGGCCCGTCCTGTCCTGTTACATCTACCCTGCAGAGATATCAGATCCCTGTGAGCCGTGGTGCGGTGTGGTGGAGGCCGGTGATCATCCCTTGAGCCATACACCAGAGAGATTATCATCATCCTCATCACCATCACCATCCTTATCACCTTCATCTCCTGTTCCAGTGTGGTGAGTGGGTGAATGCTCAGTCTAATAGACACTGTGTATAGACATCATTGTTTCCATATATTTTTTACTATCTTTAATTCAAAGATCTGTTCCTGCATACCCTGGACACTGTACACAGACATCCATGTCATCCATTAGTCTGCTGTTGCTTGTAGCTCCACAGAGTTTAGCATTTCTAAGTCAGTGATCACTGCAAAGTCAATTACAGTTTGATTTGCCATAGGGGCATTGTCTATTGATCATACACCATCTCTTGGATCAGCTATTCTGCCTTATTAACCAATATTCTTTGCATGCAATTAAAATATCAGAGAGCTAGCTCAAGATTTACTGGATTGTCACACAGCAGCACTGGACTACTCTTGCTTCCCTCCCCACTTTAGGAAATTGTTTTGCTGAAACTATCAAAGCTGCGTTTTACTAAAGAACTCTTTGTAAGAGCAGGTTGAATTGTGCTATAGTTACTGTTTGCTGGAGTTGTACTTGTTTGTCTATCACTGTACTGTTTTCCTATGTGAAGGAGCAGTAGAGAGAGGTCTGACACTTATAGGAGTCATTCCTTTGCTCTCCTGTATCCCACTAACATAGGCATTATATGCACTTGTTGGGTACAGGAAATATAGTGTATAATGTGTTTATATAATATAATAATAATATAATATTTTGAACCAAAGTGGTGATAGTTATTCTTTTGCCAATGATACCTTATGCAAGTCAACCCCTTGGGGTTAAATTCAAGTTTGTTCATTGATTCTTTCTTCAATCGTCCTATTGAGTGAACAATTACTGTTTCAACTCATTCTGGTGTATTTCTTTGCTGCTGTAATTAAAGGGAAGACAAAAAAATTTTGAACCCAGAGAGTCAGAGGTGGCAAAGGGCTGACAGGGTCAGGGTAACTAGAGGGGAATTGATCTATCTTGCGACCCTCAAGAGGGCAGCGCTACACTTCTAAAACACTTTAAAAAAAAGCTTGTAAAAAGCTGCAAAAAAAAGCTTAAAAAAATGCCAGTAAATCAATATGCTTAGATGAGAATGGAGTCTAAATGTTAGGATCCAGTTATATTATGTACATTTAGGAAAGAATCCAGGCCTTTTTTAATGCAATATACTGAGCTAGACAGAATCCCTTGTCAAGTATTTATTGCTGTCAGGGTGTCCATTGTGTACATTCACCCCTCTGTTTGTTCTGGTGACCATTATCACTGAGATAAAAAAGTGGAGGGGGGATCCAAAATGTTAGAGTTGTCCCCAGAAAAAAAGGCAAGTGGAAATCTTGCAATGGGGACACCTGCACCAGGGACTAGGCAGCCTGTCTGTCTTAGGCCTCGTGCACACAGGTGGTTTCGTCCGGCAGTGTAAAATCTCAACGCTTTTGGGCATCTGGGAGGCAAAAGGTGCAGCATTCCAACCCTGCTGTCAGCAGCCCTTCCTACTCTATGACTGGTTGAAATATGTGGCGGCTGGACACTGTACTAAGTTGTACTGATATTTTGAGTCATAAGTATTCAACAAATTTTTGGCCCAAGTGCATATGTCCCTGAATGCATCCAGCCCTAAATATGGCAAGCTGCTGCCTGTCCCACTTAGATAAGGATTGTTGATGAGCCAAATAACATGTATGCATGTAGCAAAAAAAGAGGGGAATTCTCCTCCTCATATTAGGAGATTTCCTCTAATTTCCTGGTGCAAAATGTAAAAATAAATTTAAAAAATAACCCGGCTGGCTTTTAAACCTTCCTTACTCTATCAAAACAAAACAAAATAAACTTTTGCCTATGGATACACTTTACTTCTGCTCTTAGCTATGTATTTCTAACAGTAAGAATAAGCTATTGACATCTTTTGAAGTCATAGCGGCACTTAATAGAATTGGTGTTAATGATGAATATGACAATCTCCCAAAAGGAGCATGATCAAGGCTCCTGCGAAAATGCGTCAGTCTTCATCTTTTTACATGGTCATTATGGAATAAAGAATTTAAGATTGAAGTTCCAGAGTGCCGACTCTTTATTTTTAAGCATGGAGGAAATAGTGGGCCATCTATTGAGGGATGTAACCGTAACAAAAGTTTACAAACGACCACTTTAAATACGCACTTTGCAAAAAAAATCATCCCTTTTGCTCTCCAACCTCCCACTAAGCTAAAACTTTTCTTCCCATTTCCCAGATGCATATTTGCCTTACAATTGTGCTTATATATGGACAGAAAGTGACGCTTGCTCAAACATAGGAATCAGCATATTCTCACATATGAACTCTGGATTGGAGGATACGATACGATCCACACAGGAGAGGAAAAGCATTTAGAGATCTTGTAGCTGCTGTCCCTGCCTAATCCCTGTTGTGATAGGATAATAAGAAAAGTGGGCTGCCATGGAGAATCAGATTACCAAAAGGTGTGTTAAGACTAGTGTTGAGCGAACCCGGACTGTAATACGTGGCCGGTTAGTGTCGGTACGGTAATCATCCGTACCGACACTACCGAAGATTCCCGTTTGGTCACTTTGTGAACAACTAACCGACGGGACGTCGAAGAGTTGTGCACCTCATTTTATCGTCTTGGGGCCTGGTTTGGGCTTGCTAAAAACTTTACAGGCCCAGGCCCAGGCACGGTGCCTGTGGGTTTTCAAGCCATGCCTGGGCTTGCAATGTCAGGCCCAAGCGAGTTGTGATCAGAATTGTGTGGAAAACCATTAGACTAAGAGGTACCGTCGGGTGAAAAGAATAATAGGATAGTGTTGTCCCTAATCCGTCCCTGTCGTCGATGTTCTAGAGATTTACGAAAA
>BLSH010202041.1:761337-790021 GCA_018402905.1 Glandirana rugosa
AGCCCATTTCCTACACTTTGTCACGAAGTTCGGACGGACCAGCAGAACCCGAACTTCCAGGTGTTCGCTCAACTCTAGTTAAGACCCTTTGGTCTGGATATATCAGTGGAATCATAACACATCCTTTACCCGAATACTGCACCCTGGTGGAACTATTTTGAACTACATAGAGAACTCTTTGCGCATTATCTGACTGTTTACACTAAAAAAAATTTGCACATATGAAGCAACTGCATGCACTTTACTAACTGTCATCATTTTCTATATGTAGTTACATATATTATTGCGTATTTGCACATCTGCTCATTGCACTAATTGATAGTCCATTTTATTGTTTGTGGTTCATAAAATTGCTTTATTTGCACAGCTTTAGATTACTTGCACAATTGATTATCGCACATTTTAAGAAGTGAAGAGGATGTTTAACTTGCCTAAATTGCACTTTATTTACTATTTGCACTGATTGAGCACAACCTTTGCCCATTTGCGCCTGTTTGATTCGCACAGTTTTTGTCTACGCCTTTTGCATAATTGATGTTATATGATGATTGATTAAGCATTTGTACACCTACTGCTTATCTGCACAGCGGATGATTTATTCTTTGCATCATGCTTAGTATTGTGGATTTATTGATTTGATTAATGCACTTTGAATATTACTGATATTCCTATGTTTGAGCAAGCACCACTTTCTATCCATATATAAGCCTGATTTTGTGGGAGCATATTTCAAAGTGAGCAGCTGCTCTGAGTCTGGTGGTTTAGTATGCGCATTCGTTTTACAATTTTATTTTTACCTTACAATTGACCCCACATCCCCCAGGGGTTTTCCCTACAGCACAAAGTAGCTGTAGCATTTCTGAGGCTTTACAGTAGATTCCTACAGATTTCTCTGAGGCTATCTCCCAAATGTCTCTACCATTGGAACATGGCCCATGTTCCAAAACAAAAAAATCCCATGTTGTATTGTCCACAGATTAATAAAAGATGGGAAATCTTCCAATGGGGACGCTAGTTCTGATGAAAACTGGAGATTCCCTCACTTTGAAGGAATTTCTGTCTACTTCTTGTATTGATTAATAGACATGAAGTGAAGGGAAATCTCCACAATGGGACGTAAAATGACAAAAAAAACTCGACAGAGGTTACAACCCCCATTACTGTATCCAAAATGCAAAACAAAAAGTTTTACCTTTAGTTCTACTTTGTGCACTTTGTGCTTGTAAGATAAAGTATCCTGTTCTCTTTGTATTGCTTCCTTTATGTGAAATTCCTGGTGTTCCTAACAATCCCTCTGCGTTCCTATTAAAACTGACCACACTAAGCAGGAGAGCACACCATGGTCAGTTCTCCAGCTATGCTGGGAACTCAGCCTGCTCTCCGCCATTGATCAGACTTGTGCTTACATGCCCCGTTGCACAGCCATTCACTGACAAGCTCAGTGTGCTGCTGCTTCTCTTCCCCCCAGCTGTTATGCTGCTGAGAACAGCGGGAATGTGATCACCTATATAAAAAGGAAAAAAAAGGCATTTATATTTTTTTTATATTTATACAAAAATGTTTTGCCTTTCATTTCTATGTTAAACTGAATTGGTAGTTTTAACGGAGGCCAGGAATTTTTTTTCCTTTTTTTTGCGTTTTCTTTGTTGAAATCAACAGTGTGCAATGTAGCCAGATGGTCTGCTTAATTAGCCTAGGAGTTCCTGTGCCTCACAGGGGGTGGGAGGGGAAATTGATCTCGTTAGGAGGCAATCTCAGCCTGGCATCCTGAAACTGGACAGGGCCAGACTTTACGTCTCCGGGGCCTTATGGGCTAGGTTTAGCTAAAAGCAAGGCACAATTTAATTTCCCTATGCTAGGCAAAACAGTCAGCCTTGTGCCGAGCTTTGGCCAGTGATGGACCCTTGGGAACTTTGGTCTGCCTATACCCCTAGGGGGCTAGAAAATACAGGGGACTTTGCTGTACTGGATTGTGGCCTGCTGCTCTCTGTGCCCGGATTGTGCCCTGTGATCCTGGACTAATCCCTTGCAGCACCAAATTGCTGCCTGTGCCCCTGGACTTATCCCTTGATGTGCTCTATTACCAACCCTGTCGGGTGCCACCCTGTGAGCAGATCTCCCCTGGGCTTTCTTCCCCCCCGATGCTGCTGCCTGTGTAGTCCTAGGCTGTGGCCAGAGACCCTGATGACACCTCTGCTGTGTGCTTCTCCCCAGACAAGGATTAACCCTCTGTGTACCCTCTGCTATGTGCTGCCCCAGACAAGGCCAACACTCTGTGTGCCCTCTGCTGTGTGCTGTTCCCTGGCCAAGGATCAATCATCTGCTTGCCGCTCTGCCGTGTGCCATCCTGTAAGTAGACTGACTAGTTGCTATCAGAACTTTGCCACCCCCCTTGTTGTGTGTCCAGGCCAGTCTCTTTGTTATCAGAACTTTGCTCCCCCTGTGTGCCCGAACAGTATCTGTGCTACCAGAACTTTGCCCTCCCCCTGTGTGCCCGAACTGACTCTTTATTAGCAGAACTTTGCCTCTCCCCTGGGTGCCCGGACAGTATCTTTGCTACCAGGACTTTGCCTCCCCCCTGTATGCCCGAACAGTATCTGTGCTACCAGAACTTTGCCCTCCCCCGTGTGCCTGGATAGTATCTGTGGTCATAGAACTTTGCCCTCCCCCTGTGTGCCCGAATGGACTCTTTGCTACCAGAACTTTGCCTTTCCCCTGCGTGCCCGAACTGACTCTTTGTTCCTGCCTGTCAGTAATTCCTGTCACCTGGCTGCAGGCTAACCTGTCATCCTTCAATAAAGCTTGTGTGAGCACTCCTACTCTCTGCATGTGTCTGTTCCACCCACACCTCCATTACAATTGTTTTACAAGGTGATCCTTTACAACCACTTTAATTTTTATATAGGTTAAAAACTGCAATAGGTCAAAATACCCTTTTTCCCAGAATCTAAGCCCTAACTTTAATTTTGGGGATGGCTGCAATATAAGCCCTACCCCAAAAATAAGCCTTAGTTAAAGTCATTGTAAAAACACGTAATCCATTGTAAAAAGATTATATAATATGCAGTGTGTCTCCTTTTGTAACTTTATTGTGGAAAACACCTTATTTACAGCGTTGCTGAGCGCTCACGTGAACCGCCAGAGATCTTCCCCTCTCCTCTCGGCTGACGTCAGCGGCGCCGGAGTGGGGAAGAAGAGCTCTGGCGGGTCACATGAGTGCCCAGCTGCACTGTAAATAAGGTATTTTCCACAATAAAAGTTACAAAAGGAGACACACCACACATTATATACTCTTTTTACAAAAAAGATTACATGATCTTACAATGACTTTAGGTTTATTTTTGGGATTACAGAATGTCATAATGCTGACTCCTGAGCTGACAGGGGGAGAGAAGATGGGGACACAGAAAATTTTTAACCACTTTCCGACCGCCTGCGGCAGGTATACTGTGGCAAGGCGGCTCTATTACGCGAATTGCCATACTGGTACAGCATTCCATGTAATAGATATAGCAGACCGCTGCACATGGGCGGTGGTTGCTCGCAATTGCTCCACAGAGAGGCAGAACGGGGATCTGTGTGGAACAAGGCGGATCTCCATCCTGTCAGGGAAGTTCAGAGTGATCGTCTGTTCCTAGTGATCAGGAACAGTAATCTCTCTGTTCTCCCTGTCAGTACACTTACCTAGGGAACATCTAACCCTTTGATCACCACTAGTGTTAACCCTTTCCCTGCCAGTGTCATTTATACAATAATCAGTGCATTTATATTGCACTGATTGCTATATAAATGTCACTGGTCCCAAAAAAGTGTCAAAAGTGTCCGATCTGTCCGCCACAGTCCCGCTAAAAATCGCTGATCACCACCATTACTAATAAAAAAAAAAAATAATAATAATAAAAATGCCATAAATCTATCCTCTATTTTGTAGACGCTATACATTTTGCACAACCCAATCAATATACGCTTATTGTGATTTTTTTTCACCAAAAATATGTAGAAAAATACATATTGGCCTAAACAAAGGAAGAAATTATTTTTTTTACATTTTTTTTTGGATATTTATTATAGCAAAAAGTAATATATATATATATATATATATATATATATATATATTTATTTATTTTTCAAAACTGTCGCCCTTTTTTGTTTATAGCGCAAAAAATAAAAACTGCAGAAGTGATCAAATACCACCAAAAGAAAGCTCTATTTGTGGGGAAAAAAGGACATCAATTTTGCTTAGGTTCAACGCCGCACGACTGCTCAATTGTCAGTTAAAGCGACACAGTGCCATATTGCAAAAAATGGCTTGGTCAGGAAGGGAGTAAATCCTTCCAGGCCTGAAGTTGTTAAAAAACATTTTATTGTTTTATTCCAGGTTTTTAGCACATAGGGTGGGTTTTTTTAGGGTTACAACCACTTTAAGATTGTCATGATGACATGACTGTATCTGAATAAATGTAGATTATTGTACATACTGTAAATAATACATCCCCTGAAAATAAGCCCTAGTGTGTTTTTTGTAGCCAAAATTAATATGACTTGGTTTTATTTTTGGGGAAATACGGTATTGTATGAGTTCACAGGAAAACTATAGCTAAAGGTAGCCATTTTTCCTATGGTGGGTGGGAGGAGGGGTATGTTGAACTGTGCACATGGAGAATGCTTACAGCTTTTACAGTAAGGTAGAAAGGACATATAGTCTATGTTGGCATACATTATAATGGAGATATGATTTTCTGATCTGATATGTGATACTTTTTTTCGCCTTGACTTTCTCTGTACTAATAATTTCTGCCTTTATTATTTTGCATGAAGCTTAGTATGCTAAAGACTGGCAATGGTCACACCTGAAATGATAGTCCATCCTGTAGTTTTCAGCCAAAAAGTCATTGGTGTCAGATGTAGCCAGGAGCTGGATATTTACATCCCTGTATTCAGAAGACGTTTTGTGTTATTGACTATAATGCAGCTGCTTTCCCCTAGTGTTTTAGTTTAGCTGATCTGTGACTCTGGTAATAAGAGAGTAATGCATCTTGGGACATGGCATTCCCTTGTAAGGATTTGCCCCCTGGCAGCACTGGGGTGAAACTACAATTATCAGTGGGCTGATGGAAAGAAGAGATTTGTGGGAGAAGAAGAGCATTCTGGGTGAGACTATAAGAATCTAGGCTTTGGACCTGGTGCGCTCTCTATGGACCGGCGTAGATCAGTGTGCAGGGAATCTGTTGCTGGAGACGACAGTGACTGCAGCTTGTTTCTACAGACTTATCAACCAGGATACCCTGAGGGACACCAGCGGATAGCCGGATTACCCTGCTTTATAACAGTCAGAGAGCCGTTCCTGTTCCATCCACCTTGCAGGGGCGACAGATAAATGAGAGCTGCAGTGTGAGGCGGGGGAGGCCAGAGACCATCCCTGGAGCCATATACTGGAGAGATCATCCTCATTATCTTGATCTACAGTATCCACAGTTTCTGTTCCAGTGTGGTGAGCGGGTGAAAACCCAGTTTAACAGACACTGTGTATAGACAGCATTACTTTCTTTACATCTGCTATTATCCTTTGATGCAAAAGGTCTGCCTACACACTGAGTGTGGACACTATACACAGACATCCATGCCATCCAGTAGTCTGCTGCTGATTGTAGTTCCACTGAGTTAACTTTGCAAGTCAGTGATCCCTGTGAAGTTTCTATTATTTTGTTTGCTATAAAAGTGCTGTTTCCTGTTTATACTTCAACCCTTTGGATTAGCCATTGTTCCATCCACCAATATTTCTTGCATGCAACTAAAATTACAGAGAGCTAGCTGAAGATGTATTGAATTGCCAACAGTGACTCTGGAATATTTCTACTTATATCCCCACTTAGGAGTACATTGCTTTGCTAAAGTTACCAATGCTGCATTCACCAAAGGACTCTCTATAGGAGCAGGTTGAATAGAGCTATAATTACTGTTTGCTGAAGTTGTATTTATTTATCTGCTGCCTTGCTGCTCTTATGTGAGTAAGCAGTAGAGAGTGGTCTGACACTAGCAGGAGTCATTCCTCTACTCTCCTGTGCCCCACTTACATGTGCAGTATATGTACTTGCTGAATTTGACCAAAAGTAACCTACATTAAGTGATATTTTACTAACATGTCATAGTTTATCTCTTTAGAAACATTGCTTTGTGTGAATAATCCCGCCCAGTTGGGTCACTGTTCTTTCTTTGACATATCTTTTGAGTAAATATTACTGAATCAACTCAATTTGGTGCATTCCATTACTGTGTCTTTACTTAAAGGAAACTAACACAATGCTTGAACCCAGTGAGTCAGAGGTGGCTGAGGACCCACAGGATCAGGATAACCAGAGGGGTATTGATATTTCTTGTGACCCTCATGAGGGCAGCGCCATACATGTAAAGAGGAGATACAGAAGATTCTGCATAAAAATGACTCTAGTCAAACTGCATTGGTTGTAATATTTACTTACAGATCCCTTGTTGTTTGGACATTACAACATTCCCCGCTCCAATGTGGATAATTTAAGTTTTTGTCCATGACACTAATTTACCTTAGGTCAGGCTTTAAATCTAATTTTTCTGCAAATTAGAAAGATAACTTTTCACATAAATGCGTCTAGCATGATGTGGTTGTTTTTCTATATGGCCCTTTTTTGTTATTGTTATACCTGTTCTGTTTTGGTTGGCATTTTTACTCTCTGAACAAAGTTCAAAGAGAAAACTTTGAAACTAAATATCAGAGTGTGACATTTTCAAGCTTGTTTATCATTGCTTTAAAAAATCTTCTCACCCAGCACTAGACAGAACAATGACTTGGAAATGCACTACATAGAGTATTTTTTATTTGAAGATGCACTGTAATCAGACATGACAGACCAACATCAGTCTAAAGCATATCTCTAGCCATTTTTTTTTATTCTGGAAAAATATTTGTATTTCTTTCTATCCATTGTTAAAATATACACAGTGCTGCCGGGCAGAAGAGCCAGGTATATGGCACCACATACTTTGTATCCTCACGGCAGTGGCGGCTGGGGCTAAATATTATGGGGTGGGGGGGCTACGGCAAACTAACAGGGGGAGGACAGACGGGAAGGAACTACCTCCCATGGGAGATGGTGGATGGGAAAGCGGCGATCCCCACAAGCTCGCTTCTCCTCTAGGCTGAACAGGGAGGGTGTCCTGAGTCTCAGGCTTCCTGATTGGCCAGGAGGAGAATCATGAAGACAATAGCAAATATGAATTTGCTATTGTTACACAACTGGGTGGACTCAGGGAGCAGTGCTCTGCACACCGAGTCCATACTTTTTAATCACGTGCTTCTAAAAAATAAAACCTCATTGGAATCTATGCGTCTGGCGCCCTGCATGTAGATTAGGGGCCGGGTGTTATGGATTAGGGGGGAGACGGGCCGCCACTGCCTCACATGCTATGATTGGATAGTGAAGGAGCAGCAGCAGACTATCTCTACTCTAATTAATGCTCATTCTTCACATTCTCACTGTCACCATGTTTATTGCTATTGGATTTACATGCAGCAAATTCTTGCCCATTCTTCCTGTATTACAACTGAATTTCAGGTATAGCTATTTTTTTTGCATAGTTAAATTGGCCCAGCTTTGACCAATGTAAATACTGTATGCCATAACTGTGGAAGCAATGAACCACTGTAGTAGTCTCCACAACTACAGTGATAACATCTATTTTCCAGGTAATGTTCCAAGCAAGCTAACAGGCGCCATTCATAGAATGCCTTGCATTTTTCTCAATGACTGGATGAGGTTGAAACTTCCAACTGATCCAATCAGCGAATGCCGTTCATTCATTGAGAAAACCGCAACACTTTCTATGAATGGCACCTGTGAGTTTGAGTGACCCATGTTCACTATACAGCAGGCCACTTGGCACGGGACCCGGAAGTAAGTGATGATCACTGCAATAGCACTGACTACTAAACTGATTCTCTACTTCCACAAGGATCCCATATGCAGACTCACATTGTTTCAAGCTGGACCAAGCTATACATAAAAAAGCCATATCTGGAATTCAGTTTTAATGTTTTTCTGGTTCACTCCCCTAAACACCATGGAAGAATAAATCTGCAGTGTCGGCTGTTGTATTTCTACAGTGCCTGTATCTTAATGGATGCAGATACTATTTGGCTGAGGAATTTCCACTCAGCTCCTTTGATAACAGTGCATTAAACTGTCAACTTTCATTGAACCGTGTGGTGCGGATTCCACAGAAATTTGTGAAAATTCAGTCCATGTATGTTCAGCTTAAGTTATTAATCATTAATCATTATTAGTAAATACATAGTTATATTGATTTGTGTATTTTACATCTGTCTTGAGTTTAGGTCAAGGCTGCTTTCACACTGGTCCGTTGCAAAAGCGCGTCAAAAACACATGTGCGTTTTAGCTGCATTCTTTTTTCTGTAGTGCATTGCTTTTTTGATGCGTTTTTGCAGCATCTGCCTTGCATTTTTCTCTTAGACATGTGACTGGACAAAGTACTTTCCGCAAGAGTGTTGCGTTTTTGATATGTCTTTCCCATGGTTTCCATTAATTTCAAAGAGAGGTGTGTTTTTTTTACCGCACCAACAATGCAGCATGCAGGACTTTTAAAAATGCAACAGACCAGTGTAAAGAGTTCCATAGGATTTACAGGGATTCATTGTATTCCCTTTTTTTTTTAAGCTGAAAAACTGATTAAAAACTGATTGGTGTGAAAGGGCTCAAAAGTAGAGTTGAACAAACCCGGACTGTAAAGTTCGGGTCCGTTCCGAACTTTGGGGTGTCCGGGACCCGGACCCGAACCCGGACTTTTCAAAAAAAAAGTCTGGGTTCGGGTCCGGGGTTCTGGTAATTTTAATGAAAGTTCTGAAAATTGCTGTAAAAAACTCCAGGAAGGTCCTAGAGGTCTGCAAAAGGAAGGAAAATTGGGGTAAGGGTGGGAAAAGTGCCCTACAAAGAAATGGGGACAGGGAAATAACTTTAAATATTTTTAAAAAAATAAAAACATAAAAAAAGCAAAAATGGAGGTGAATGTGGATCATCTTCAAACTGGGTCTGAAAAGTATTAATTAACGGTAGAAGCCATATAACTGTTCTAAAATCATCTTCAAACTGTGTCAAAAAAGTATAAATAAGCCGGAAGAACCCATATCACTGTTCTGCAAACATCTGGAAAATGTGTGTGTCACTTTAAATATAACCGGGACTAACTGAACTACTGTTCTGCAAACATATGTAAAGTCTGTGTGTCACTTTAAATATAACCGGGACTAACTGAACTACTGTTCTGCAAACATCTGTAAAGTCTGTGTGTCACTTTAAATATAACCGAAGGAGATTGACAGTTATTTTGGGTTTCTTCCATTTGTGAATAATCGCAGCAACTGTTGTCACCCCCTCACCAAGCAGCTTGGCGATCACCTTGTAGCCCATTCCAGCCTTGTGTAGGTCTACAGTCTTGTTCCTGACATCCTTGGACAGCTCTTTGGTCTTGGCTATGGTGGAGAGATTGGGATCTGATTGATTGCTTCTGTGGACAGGTGTCTTTTAATCAGGTAACAAGTTGAGATTAGGGGCACTCCCTTTAAGACAGTACTCCTAATCTCAGCTTGTTACTTGTATAGAAGACATAGAAGCGCGGCTGGTGCAGGGCTGGTGCAAGGATTTTTGACACCCTAAGTGAAACCTCATTTTACCGCCCCCATTGGCTCCATCCCTGACTCCACCCACTTTGCCTTGCCCATGTGACAGGAGGCGGTGCTATACAGAAAGCATTGGCTCTGCTTCCCCTAGTGCTGGCTCCAGTGCTGCGCTGCGCCTCTAATTACACTACCGGTGGGATGGAGCCTGAGACTGAGTTAGTTACATGCTGCAATATGCAGAGCATGCAGACGTGGAGGAAAACCAGCTGCCAGGAGCCCCTAGGCAGCAGTGCACCCTAGGTCGCTGCTTAGTTTGCCTAGTAGTAGCACTGCCTGGGGCCCAAAAATCTTGCTGATTGATAGGGGATCAAATACTTATGTTGCCAGGAGCTGGGTATCACGCTCTTGGCAATAGAGACGTTTCTGCCTACAGGTATAATACAGCTGTTTTCCCCTAGTGCCAGTTTGCAGTTCTGTTACTCTAACAGTAGCAAGAGAAATGCACTCTGGGGGTTGTAGTTTGCTTGTGAGGATTAGCCCTCTGGCTGTACTGTAATAGAACTATATTTCCCATCTGACTGGGCGGCAGAGAAGGATTTCTGGGAGAAGAAGCGCCTCATGGGAGAGACTATTTAAGCAAAGGCTGGGGCCTAGCGTGCTCTCTCAGGACGGCAGTGATCAATCAAGCAGGACCCTGTGTAATGGTGGCTGAATCGTGGCCTACTCCCACAGAATGAGCAGTTGAGCAACTTTGCAGTACTTCCGTAAGCAACCTGCCCTGCCCTGCACTGAGCCTGTTCCTGATTCCTGCATCACGTTGGGGGCGATCGATCCAGGAGAACCATGGAGAGAGGCGGTGGAAGTCTATGCTAGGAGCCTGAAGTGAACATCATCATCCTCAGCAGTGGATATATTTTCTACATCCATTGTTCCGGTGGGGTGAGGGGGCTGAAGCCCATTGTTACAGATACTGCATACACATAACCTGATTCTGCAGATTTATTGTAGTCAAGGCCTTGTTTCTAATGTTGTAGAATACAAGCATTTATACCTTAAACTGGATTGCTGTTATTTGTAGTCCCACAACCAAAGCCAATGATCACGGTGAAGCTTTTTTTGTATTACTGCAGTAAGAGTGCTTTATACCAACATAGTACACTTCCTGGAGATCTGTTCTGTTGCATCGGCATTTGATTTTGTTATATACCATTTAAACTACAAAGCTAGATGAAGATTATCTGAACTGCCAAGCAAGGAACATTGAACTACAACTGCTTTTCATCTGTCCCCCCCCCCCGCCCACATTGTGAGCACTTCCTATTTGCTGGAGTATTTTATAGATTGCATTCACCTAAGAACTCTCTTCTTTTGAGCAGGTTGAATATATTTGTAATTGTCATTCTGGTGGTATGCCTGTTTATCTACTACTTCCTGGTTTATACCTGTCCATCTACTATTTTCTGGTTTACACCTGTTTGTCTACTATTTGCGGCTGTCAGGAGAGTGAGCAGTAGAGAGTGGTTTGACATTTCAGTAGTCATTCCCCTGCTCTCCTGTGCCCAACTCTCATGCACAGTATATAGATCTGTTTATGCATTTGTTGGTTGAACCTATAAAGTTATAAGAAGTATATCTTGTTATTCACTGGTGTTTCATCATCACACTGTTGAGACTTATATTATGTATCCTGTCAAGTCAGAGTTCCCCTGTACAAGCGGTGACATCATCAAATCTCATTCCAAATCTCCTGAGACTAGCAGTTAGAGGCAGCAGTGCCTTAGATATTCTCACTCTGCAGATGTAGTTATGATATTCCACCTGTGTATAAGGTGGTGTGTAAGGCCTCATGCACACAGGATGTTAACCACTTCAGCCCCGGAAGGATTTGCTGCTTTAGGACCGGAGCCCTTTTTGCGATTCGGCAATGCGTCGCTTTAACTGACAATTGCGCGGTCGTGCGACGTTGTACCCAAACGAAATGTGCGTCCTTTTTTTCCCACAAACAGAGCTTTCTTTTGGTGGTATTTGATCACCTCTGCGTCATTTCTGATCGCCGCTATAAACAAAAGAAGAGCGACAATTTTGCAAAAAAACCCAAATTTCTTACTTTTTGCTAGAATACAAATCCAAAAAAAAAATATAAAAAAACATTTTTTTTCACCGTTTTTGGCTGATTTATATTCTTCCTCATATTTGCGATAAAAAAATCGCAATCGGCGTTTATTGATTGGTTTGCGCAAAAGTGGTCGCGTTTACGGATGATGAGAATTCATTTTTGGGGTTTTTTTTTTTTTGTTTTTTTTTACTAGTAATGGCGGCGATCTGCGATTTTTTGCGGTACTGCGATATTTCAGCGGACATGTCGGACCATTTTGACACTTTTTTGGGACCATTGGCATTTATACAGCGATCAGTGCAATAAAAATGCACTGATTACTGTGTAAATGCCATTGGCAGTGAAGGGGTTAACCTGCAGGGGGCGCGCTAAGGGTTAACTATGTTCCCTGGGCGTGTTCTAACTGTATGGGGGATGCCCTAACAGGGGAAGGGAAGTTATCACAGCCTTCACGTAAAGGAAGGCTGTGATCACAGCCCTTCTCCCTCACACAGAGCGGAGGTCCCGTGTTTACATGCACGGACCTCCGCTCTTTCACTCCGGGGGGGGCATCGCGGGTGGCCGGCGGCAATCGAAGCCGCCGCACCCGCTCCCCGGCCCTCCCCGAACACAGTGAGCGCGGCCGCGCGCCTCCGGCGGCGCGCGCGCGCTCACTAGGCTCGTGAGCGCGGCCGCCGTCATATGACGGCGATTTGCGCTCACGAGCCACCTTGCCGCCGTCAAATGCCGATCGGCGGTCGGCAAGGGGTTAAATAAAGTTCTAAAAACATCAGTAGCTTTGTAGTGAGTTTTTCAGCATTATTGCAGTAGCCTTTTTGAGCATTTTTCAGCAGTAGCATGTTGACCGTTTTTTTTTTTTTTTCTCAATGGATCAAAAATGTCCAAAACATCGGTGATCCACATTTTTGCGCGTTTGAGCATTTTTACAGCTGAAAAACGTCTCTCAGAACCCACTAGTCTTGGGTTTTTTTAGAGCTCAATTACGCCCCAGACGAAAACAGTCGATAACAGCCTATGTGTGCATGAACACATAGGATAACATGATGGGGAGTTTATTGACTGTAGGCAAAAACATCTGAAGCAAAAAACAGCAGCTCTAAAAACTTCCAAAAATGACCTGTGTGCATGAGGCCTTGAAGTCATTTTTTACCTAAATCAGATACAAAAAACATAACTCACATGCAATTTTCTAATATACAATTTACACAGAGCCTCCTTCTGAAACTGGCCGCATGTAAATTTATTAGCAAAAAAAAAAAAAACAGCTCTTACACACAATGCACACATCAACTGCATGTGAGTCATGTTATTTGTACCTTTAGGCCATTTTCACACTGGGGTGTTTTTTCAGGCGTGTTTGCGATAAAAGTAGCGCCTGTAAAGCTCCTGAAAACGCCCCCCAATCCACCCCAGTGTGAAAGCCTGAGTGCTTTCGCGCTGGGGCGGTGCGCTTGTGGGATGGGAAAAAAAGTCCTGGAAGCAGCTCTTTGGGGCTTTGGAGGAGCGGCGTATACACCGCCCCTGTTATTGAAATTAATGGCCAGCGCTTCTGAAGTGGCTGAACACCTGCTGCTGCCGCTTTTAACCCCTTCTGGGGGGTTAAAAGTGCCCCGCTACCACCCGAAAAGCGGCACTAAAGTGGCGCCAAAACTAGCGGTGCTTTACCGCTACCACCCCAATGCCCTAGTGTTAAAGTGTCCTTAGGGAAAAAAAAAGATTGACACTGAGGCTCAGTTCACATTGGTGCGATGCGGGAAGCTCTGCAAATCCACTGTTCCCACATTACACCAGACTTGCAGGCAGCTCACACTGCCATATGCGAACCGCTGGAAATGTCAATACAAAGTTAATGACATCCCCAGATCGGTTCGCATATTGCAGTGTGCAGGAATTGAGGGTGAAAGATACATTTTTCAGGGTACTGCTGAGGCACAATTAACATTTCTAGATGTTCCCCATAAGAGCAAATCTTCATTTTTTAACCACATGACCACTGGGCACTTGTACCCCCTTCCTAACCAGACCAATTTTCAGCTTTCAGTGCTCTCACATTTTGAATGACAATTACTCAGTCATACTACACTGTACCCATATGAAATGTTTGTCCTTTTTTTCACACATATATCTGTTGGTGGTATTTAATCACCATTGGGGTCTTTATTTTTTGCGCTATAAATGGAAAAGGACCGAACATTTTGTAAAAAAAAATGCATTTTTCTTTGTTTCTGTTATAAAATTTTCAAAATTAGTATTTTTTCTTCATAAATGCTGCTACATATATTTGGTAAAAATAACTCAAATAAGTGTATATTATCTGGTCTTTGGCACACCATAGATGGTAGATTCTATAACTTTCACGATCACTGAAAATTGATCACACCTGATGTACTGACGGCCTATCTAATTTCTTGAGACACTAAAGCCTCGTACACACGGGACGACGATCGTACGTACGATCATCTCAAATCGCATGTTGGCTGTTGTATCTAGCATACTGACTGCACTACACGATCGTACGACCGCAGAAGAACGTTCAGGTGCATGTAATTAGCATTAGCTGTTCCTGACTTCTGAGCATGCGTGTTTTGCACAATACAACTTGTTGTACCAACTGCTCTGTACACACGATACAACGGTCGTATGACCGCTTGTTGGTACGACCAAGTTTTATAGTCTGCTCATACAACTCCCCTTGTACGACCGTCGTATGTTCAGCTGTTCAAATTGCGCATATTAACGATCGATTACATATACGACAGTCGCTAGTACGACCTGTTGTATACGACCGTCGAACCGTGTGTACGAGGCTTATCAAGCCAGGAAAGTACAAATACTCCCCAAATTACACCTTTCCTTTTTGGAAAGTAGACAGCCCAAAGTATTTAGTAAGAGGCATGGTGAGTTTTTTGAAGTTGTAATTTTTTCCCACAATTCTTTGCAAAATGAAGATTTTTTTTCTGTTTTTTTTTTTTTCACAAAATTGTCATATTAAAGGTTATTTCTCACACACAGTATATGCATACCACAAATTACACCCAAAAACACATTCTACTACTCCTCCTGAGCATGGCAAAACTCCATGTCTGAGACTTTTACACAGCCTGGCCACATACAGAGGCCCAATATGCAGGGAGCACCGTCAGGCGTTCCAGGGACATAAATTACACATTTCATTTCCTGACTACCTCTTGCACTTTTGAAGGTCCTGGAGCACCAGGACAATAGAAACGCCCAAAAAATGACCTCATTTTGGAAAGTAAACATCCCAACCTATATTCTAGAGGCATAATGAGTCTTTTAAACATATAATTTTTTCCACAAGTTTTTGGAAAATGTGGAAAGAAAATGAAAGAGCATTTTCTTTTACACAAAGTTGTCAATTTATACACTATTTCTAACACACAGCATGTACCTAGCAAACATTACACCCCAAAATATATTCTGCTACTCCTTCCGAGTATGGAGATACCACATGTGTGGCACTTTTACACAGCGTGGCCACATACACAGGCCCAACATGCAGGGAGCACCATCAGACGTTCTAGGGGCATAAATTTCAAATCTAATTTGACTACCTATTACACTATTGTAAAGCACTGTAGTGGCACTAATGGGCGCTGTAGTCGCATGGATGTGTCACGGATGAGAACTGATGTGGTATGGATGAGCATGAATGAGGCATAAATGAGCACGAATGGGGGTGGATGAGCCTTGGATGGGGATGACTGAGCATGGATGGATGGCTGAGCACGGATGGGGATGGCTGAGCACGGATGGATGGCTGAGCACAGATGCATGGATGAGCATGGATGCATGGGTGAGCACGGATGCATGGGTGAGCACGGATGCATGGGTGAGCATGCATGGATGGGTGAGCACGGATGCATGGGTGAGCACAGGTGGATGGCGGAGCACGCATGCATGGATGAGCATGCATACATGGGTGAGCATGCATGCGTGAGCACAGATGGATGGCTGAGCGCAGATGCATGGCTGAGCACGGATGCATGGGTGAGCACAGATGGGTGGGTGAGCACAGATGGATGGAGGAGCGTGGATGAATTGGTGAGCCACGGATGGATGGGTGAGCATGCATGTATGGCTGAGCACGGATGCATGGGTGAGCATGCATGCATGGGTGAGCACAGATGGATGGCGGAGCACGGATGCATGGGTGAGCATGGATGCATGGGTGAGCACGGATGCATGGGTGAACACGGATGCATGGGTGAGCATGGATGCATGGGTGAACACGGATGAGGCTGGATGGGTGAGCACGGATGCATTGGTGAGCATGGCTGGATGGGTGAACACTAGGGTTGCCACCTCATCCCTTTAAACCCGAACACATATTAATTACACAGGTTCTATGGCTGATTAAGTTGTTAATTAAACTCATTTAGCGCTTTATCTGCATTAAATTAGCCTGTGTAATTAATATGTGTTTGGGTTTAAAGGGATGAGGTGGCAGCCCTAGTGAGCACGGATGCATGAGTGAGCATGCATGCATGGGTGAGCATGCATGCGTGAGCACAGATGGATGGCGGAGCATGGATGCATGGCTGAGCACGGATGCATGGCTGAGCACAGATGGATGGCGGAGTACGGATGCATGGGTGAGCATGGATGGATGGGTGAGCATGCATGGATGGGTGAGCATACATGCATGGGTGGGCAAGGATTCATGGGTGAGCATGCATGCATGCATGGGTGAGCACGGATGCATGGGTGAACATGGATGGATGGGTGATCACGGATGCATTGGTGAGCATGGCTGGATGGATGAACACAGATGCATGGATGAGCATGGCTGGATGGGTGAACACGCATGGGTGAGCACGGATGGATGGGTGAGCACGGATGCATGGGTGAGCACGGATGCATGGGTGACGGATGAGGCTGGATGGATGAGGCTGGATGGTTGAGCATGAATGGATGGATGGGGGTCCAAACTAGGGTTGCCACCTCATCCCTTTAAAACCGAACACATATTAATTACACAGGTCCTGTGGCTCATTAAAGTGGTAATTAAACTCACTTGGTGACTTATCTGCATTAAATTAGCCGCAGAACCTGTGTAATTCATATGTGTTGGGGTTTAAAGGGATGAGGTGGCAACCCTAGTCCAGACTGGCACATAGCAGTGCTGTGGACACTTCTAGGGTTGCCACTTCATCCCTTTAAACCCGAACACATATGAATTACACAGGTTCTGAGGCTAATTCAATGCAGATAAGGCACCAAGTGAGTTTGATTACTACCTTAATCAGCCGCAGAACCTGTGTAATTAATATGTGTTCGGGTTAAAGGGATGAGGTGGCAACCCTAGCAACTTCAGATCCTGCCCACAGCACTGCTGCTTCACATCTCTCCCCCCTCTCCTCTCACACTGCACCGCTCGGTGCAGAGAGGGGAGAGACCTCTGGAAAGCATTGGAAAGCATCCTGGAAAAGCATTGCACCCATGATCAGTAGATCACAGGTGCAATGCCAGGCTCCTGCAGACTCTCTGTATAGCTGTGTACGGTCAAACAGCTACTGAAGAACAGGAACATCCATGAACTACAAGAGCACTCACCAGCGCCCTCCTAGTTCATTGAGAACTACAAGCTCTGCCGCAATGGCAGATGGAAGTCGTAGTTCATTCATTCAGAGGACTCTGGTGAATGAATGATGTCCCACACAGCTGCACTATTTTTAAACTGTGACAGTGGGTGTGGGACTGCTGGAGCATGTTACATGTTACACCCTAAACTGAGCGTTTTTTGCAAAGACCTTCTGCGTTAATTCTCTTTGATTCCACCCCCTACCCACCTCCCAGTACCACCCCTTTAGAGAATACAGAACCAAGTACCATTCTGTGGTACTAGTTAATTTGTATGGAATTTGTTAAAGATAGCAAGAAAAGCAGTAACATAGATACCCTGCAGCCAGAAACAATGGACTCCCCCCCCAGCAACAGTAGATTCCCTCAGCAGAAATGGACCCCTGCAACAAAATGCCCCCAGCAGCAACAACAGAACTTCAATCAACCACAATCACAGCCCTCCCTCAACAGTAGATCCCTTCCAGCAACAATTAACCCCCCCCCCAAGCAACAGTAGACCCCCAACCAGCAACAACAGGCCTTCCCAGCAACAATAGACCACAACACAAAAATAGATCCCCTCCAGCAGCAATAGATCCCCCAGCAGCCAGCATTAAAATACCCTGAATTACACCTCAGCACCCCTTGCCATTACATACAGTACATTCAGTGCTGGAGGTACCGTAACTGCGTTCTCTCGTGTTCCCGCTGAAAAAAACCCTTACCCTAAATATGGGTGTAATATACTCCCAAAGGTGAACTTATCCTTTAATGAGCAGCAGTGAAGTGTTGTATATACAAACCTATTTATATGCAATTTTTTTTTAGTTTTGAATTGAATGTGGGATTGGCCAAAGTGGAGATTGTGATAGGCCAATCAGAGGAAGCCATGCATTAACTGATAAAATACAAGCCTATTCCTGGTGTAGATATGATATAATTAACCCTGGTCCTCTCCAGGAGCAGAGGGGAAACATCTAATACTGAGGGCCGCAAACACAGCACCAGTATGTAACAAATGCTTATACAGTCTAATACAGCAGCCCCAGTGGCCAGACTGTCCTGGCACAGAAATATTTTGTATGGGCCAGCTTGGTGCAAATAAGGTGAAGGGGAATCTTGAATCCTCTTAAAATGAGCTTTCTTTTGTCACCTATCTCAGATGTCTAGTTCATGTATAGGGATACAAATGATCCTTACTGAATTATTCACTATCATATATATTCTAAATGGTAGTACTATATACTTGCTTAAGCTAAAAGACAAGAATGCTTTTAATAGCTAGAAATGGTAAAGCTTAATATATAGACATATATCTTTGCATGAGTAAAATATAATGCTTAATTATATTCTAAGTTCTTAAAATGGCGTCTGAAATATTACACAAACAACTAAGTGATGATATCTTTGGTAAACAGAAATGTGCCAGGGCATCTGTTTGCCATGCTTAGATTAAGATAAGAAATCCTATAAATGTGATTGCATGAAGCTCTGATCCAGAGCACATTTGGCGGTCTTTAAAGGGCGTGCTCTCAATACAGCTGTATTTTCTGTCAATAAACATTTAATTTGGAACTCTCCGTCTGAAGGTTAATATCGTTTAAAAGATAACCCTATTCATTTATGAACAAGTCAGTTAGAAGGACATCTATTGTCTTCAGAGTTTTGGATCCTTTGCTCTGTAATATTTCATTGTAAACACGCTTGGCACAGAAAAAAAAATGATATCCTTAAAATGGGTTTCAAACAATGAGTATGCAGAAATGTTGTCCAGATACCAAAATGTATTTAAGAGAAAAATGTGTGCAAAGAAATTGACACTTAATGTGCTCATATAGATATGTATATCAGTGAATCAAATACGATTGAAAACTCCTTGTTGTCAGCCATGATAGAGAACATACACAATAAATCCAAATCCAAATCTAGAAAAATAAAATGAAATTAGAAAATGCAAACAAACATAAAAAGTCCAATGTGACAAAATCCCAACACCAAATATTTTGCTTCTAGTGATTCTACTATGAGTGCTCAGAAGGAAGGTGGCAACTCACCAGAGGTGCATTTAAGAGTTCCCTGCCTCTGTTTATCTGTCCTTGTTTCAGAAAATACAAAATGCAAGAGTTTTTCCTTGCAGGGGGCTGTGTCAGCAAAATTTCATAATGTGCAAAACATTCAGCCTGCTGGGTCGCTATGGAATAGTTTGGTTTTGCTTAGACCTGCAGACTTTTCCAGCACAGCCTGCCTGCAATCTCCCCAACACAAACTCATAACACACATTCCCAAAAACATTTAAAGCCCATCATTGGTCATCAACTTTCAAAAGTACCTTTTATTTGGGTTCACACTGGTCCTTTTCTGAACCCCATATATGACCTCCCTCCTACTTCCATGGAGCCTCCTAAACTGTGGGAAATCTTTCCCCAAACAATCCTCAACCCATAGGGGGCCAACATCTACCTTTATTTCAACTGTGACAAAGCAATCTCCCATCCCATTACACGATTTAGGCTCCATTAACTGAGGAATGGAGTTGTCGCCCCATCTATGCGAGGACAGTAGCGAGTTTGCCAGTGGTTAGATGTAGGAGGCAGCTCCATCAAAATAAATCAAAGGCTGACAGCTCTCTCAACTAAATGCAGCTGTTTACATGTAATCGCTCATTGAGTGATCACCTGCAATTGATTGGCCCTGGACACAGACTGTCTGCATGCAGACTCAATCGCACGCAGGTAATCGTTCCATGAGCGATTGCATGTAAGCAGCCGCGGTTAGCTGCGGGAGCTGTCTGTCTGCCATTGATTTCAATGGGGCTGCCTCTCGCATCTAATCAACGGGAACCCCCAATGGTGTTCTCGCAGAGTCGCATGTAATCTGAGATGGCTTCATTTGCAACTGTGAATGAGGCCGAAGCCTCATCCATCACATCCAATTGACCTTCAGGTTTACCATCACCTTTGCTGTTACCCATGGAAACCAACTCATCCTGAATCAGGAATGGATTACACATTTCCTTATTATTAGCTATATAAACGCTTTGTCAGCTCTTGGCAGGGCAGTGTCTGCAGAGGACACAAGCACAGCGGAGTGGTCGCCTTTTGTGGATAGTGCCCTATATACCCAACTCCACTGACACACAATACTCCGCCAGTCACTGTCCTCACACCTTACCAGTCAGTAGATTCCTGATGCTGCCATCTGCACCATAACAAACTGTCCAATGTGAGTGTAGCCTTACACACAAGGACCCCTTTCAACATTGGTAAAACATTTAGTCAAACTATCCCAATCTAATTTTTCTGTGCTCCAATTAAAGATACCCTGCAGCACCAATCCATTGGCCCAAGAACCAAGTGGCTGAGGAGTACACACTCATTTCTTCTTTAACTTTACCAGATTGCAATAACACATTTTAGCATAGCAGGTTCCATTACCAAATCTTATCACTGTGAGCAGGTTGTGCTTAATGACACACATGAACATTTTTATATATTTTAAGTTTTAGCAGACTTCATTAACACATCCTATTTACTAGTTGTAAAACACTCTCACCCACCAGGGTGGCACCATAATTGTCCCGGGAAACCCCTGGCTCCAGGCACAATGAGCCCCTTGGAAGTTTCTAGGGACATCCCTTGCACTGTTGATAGGGGATAACCTTAGACTTACCGGTAATGGTATTTCCATGAATCTTCCAGGACAGCTTACTTAGAGATGATTGGCTCCGCCCTCTACAGGAAACACAAATCAGAAAGAGATTAAAAGGCCCCTCCCTTCCACCTCAGTTTGTATTGAAGATAGAGAGAAACTCCACCATGGCATAAGGAAGAAAAAACACTCCCAACTCAAGAACACCTCGGTTGTGAAGGAAACTTCAACCAGGCCGTAAAAATGGTTAAAAAGAGAAGGGGTGGGAATCTAGACGCTGTCCTGGAATATTCATAGAAATACAGTTTCCCCCATTATTTTCCAGGACAGCTTACTTACTTAGAGAGGATAAGCAAGATTGCATACCTTAGGGAGGAACCACAGCCTGTAAAACTTTCCTTCCAAAGGAAAGGTCCTGGCTGGAGAGCATCTGGACTTTATAGTGTCTGATAAAAGCATGTGAAGAAGAACAAACGGCTGCTTTGGATATTTCTTCCTATGAAGCTTCTGCTCATTCTGCCCAAGACATAGCTAATGATCTAGAACAATGGGCCTTAACTTTTTTTGGAGGGGCCTGATTGAAAAATCTGTATGCCCAGATTATAGTATCTCGAATCCATCTAGCAATGGAACTTCTTGATGCTTTAGCACCCTTCTTGGGACCACTAAATAAAATCAAAAGCTGGGAAGAACTCCTGAATTCTCTAGTGATTTCCAATAAATGGAGTAAGCACCTTATGATATCTAGAAAACGAAACCTTTCATCTTCTCCATTTTTAGGGGCACTGTAAAAACTGGGTAGAATCACTTCCTGAGACCTGCGAAAGGAGGTAGAGACTGTGGGCAGATATAAGGGATCTGGTTTAATAAAAACCTTGTCCTCCAGGACTCTCAAAAAGGGGTCCTTACAGGAGAGAGATTCCAGATCTGAGATTCTTCTGCCTGAAGCTAACAGTAAAGTAATTTTTAATGTAAGCCAATTTAAAGAAGCTCCCTCTAGTAGCTCAAACGGTTCCCTGGTAAGCACCTGTTTGGGTAACCTAGGGGTGGATCTAGATCTTGCCAAGAGGAATCCCCTAATCAAGGGGAATTCAACAAGCCTTCTATCCAAAAAAACTGATAGGGCAGCAACTTGTACTCATAGTGTACTAATTGACAAACCTTTGTCAACATCACTCTGGAGGAAATCCAGGACAGAAGGCAGAGAAAAGGAATCACTTCCTCTCCTCCCTTGCCAGGACCTGAAAGTCTTCCAATTTTTCCCGTAAATTTTACTAGTGACTAATTTACGACTACTTAGTATAGTGTCGACAACCTTATCCGAACAACCCCATAGTTGTAAAAGGCACCATTCAGCATCCAGGCCGTCAAATGGTAAATCCGAGGGCCTGGATGGTAAACCGGACCCTGCAGGAGGAGATCCTTGTGCTCCATAAGGGTCCAAGGAGGAGCCACTTACCGCTTCATCAGTGCTGAAAACCAGCTCCTCCTGGGCCCCCAATGGGCTATCAAAATCACCTTTGCTTGTTCCTGAATGATCTTTCGGATTACCAGGGGAAGTAGAGCAAAAAGGAGGAAAGGCATATGCTAGACTGAAGGTCCAGGGGAAGGTCAGTGCATCCTTCCCTAGTGACTCCCTCTCCCCCTGTATGGAAAAGAAGGCCTCCACATTCGTGTTCTGTTTGGATGCAAACAGATCTACTTCTGGAACACCCCATTTCAATGTGATCTCCCTGAAGACTTCCACATTCAACTCCCAACAGTTGTTGTTGAGACTTACTCTGCTAAAATAATCTGCTATGGTGTTTGAAACACCCCTGATGTGAACTGCTGAAATCAAGGAAATAATTGTCTCTGCCCAAAATAAGATTTGTTAGGATAGAGACAGCAGGCTGTCTGAACGGGTTCCTCCCTGCTTGTTCAGATATGCCACAACTGTGGCGTTGTCTGTGACGACCAGAATCTCTTTGCCCTGTATTACGGGTACCAATGCTCGTAAGGCTTTGCCTACTGCCAGAAGCTCTCTGTAATTTGATGACTGATTCGCTTCTTCTGGCTGCCAGACTCCCTGAGTATGCCAGTCATTTGAATGGGCACCCCAACCCCAGAGACTGGCTTCTGTTGTAATTTTGATTGCTGTGCTCTGAGTCCATGGTCTTCTCAATACTAAATGGTCTGCCATTTGCCACCAAGACAGATCTAGAGAATATGCCGACGGAAGGGAGAGTAGCTGATTCAAGCCACTTTTCTTGCGATTCCAAGATTTGAGAAGAAATGCCTGAAGGGTCCTTGAGTGCAGTTGAGCCCATGGAACTGGGATTGCTGCCGTCATTAAACCCAACAACTGCATAATCTGGTGTATAGAAGTCTATGGAAGTAACCTGAAAGTTTGGACAGACAGAATCATTTTTTCCACTTTCTCTTTTGTAAGGAAAATTTTCTGACTCACTATGTCTATCTGATAACCTAAAAAGGTTATGGACAGAGAGGGGACCGGGTAGGATTTTTCCTGATTGATTTTCCAGCCCAACCCTTGAAGGATCTGGAGAATCAGAAATAAATCTTTCTCTAATTTCTGCTGATCCTATGCAAAAATTAGGAAGTCGTCCAAATAGGGGATGGTTGACACTTCCTGTAATCTTAGGAAAGCCATAACTTCTGCCATCATTTTTGTAAATATTCTAGGGCTGCCAAGAGACCAAAGGGCAAGGTTCTGAATTGCCAATGACGCGGCCCATTTTTAGGAGGGCAAACCTCAAACTTATGATGCTCTGGACAAATTGGTACATGTAAGTACGCTTCCTGGAGGTCCAGGGTGATCATATAAGCCTTTTGGAGTAAAAGATTTCTCACCGTGTAAATATTTTCCATCTGAAATTTTCTGAATACCAGAAACTTGTTCAGCAGACTCAAATTGATTATCATTTGACACTTCCTGGAGGGTTTCTGGACAAGAAGCACGTGAGAGTAAAACCCCTGGAACTATTGATTGTCCGGAACTGGAACAATTACCTGTTCCCACTGGGACACTAGATCTAGCATCTCCTGTTTCCTTACATGGTCTCTCGTCAGCCAGGTGAGAAAAAACTTGTGGGGTGGGGGAAGCCTGAATTCCAGCTTGTAACCTGACCATATTATCTGAAGGACAAAGGTGTTTTCTGTAATCTTTTGCCATTGACTGAAAAAAGGGACAATCTTCCTCCTACTCCCAGCCTAGCGTCATTGAGTGCTCTTGGAGGGGGCTGCAGGGGTAAAGAGTGCTCCAACCTTAGTCTTGTCTCTATTAAAGGACCACTTATTTTTAGCCTGATTTAAAATCTGGTTTGCCCTGAGGGCCACGAAAAGGTTTCTTGTTCCGAAATTTGTTATGTTTTACAGGGAATTTTTTACTCTTCTCAGAGGAGCGTGTCAAACTGTCTCTAAAGTAGAGCCAAACAAAAGCTTTCTTTTGAAGGGGATTCCGCATAATTTATTTTTGGATGTGATGTCACCCTCCCAGGATTTAAGCCATATTGCCCGCCTAGTTGAATTAACAAGGGCAAAGGTTCTGGCAATAGATTTCACTGAATCAGTTGCAGCGTCCGCCAAAAAAGATACTGACTTTGCTACAAGTGGAAGAGATGCTCTAATCTTCTCCACGGGTGTGTTAGAGGAAAGAAGATGATCCAACCGTTTGACCCAGACTTCCAAGTTCTTTGTTACACATGTGGCGGCCAGTGCAAGACCCAGGGCAAAAGCCGAGGAATCCCATGCTTTACACAACAAGGACTCAGCTTTTCAGTCCATTTGATCTTTGAGGACCCCTGAATCCTGAAAAGAGAGGTCTGAATTTTTGGAGATCTGGGATAGGGGAGCATTTAAAGAACACCTCTTCTTCAATAGTGTCGAAAGGAAAGTGTCTCATATGCCCCCTAGAGAGAAAGAGTTTATTTTCAGGCTCTTTCCATTCATCTAGAATCATGTCTCGGAATGACTGATGAACTGCAAAGGTCCTATGTCTGCGATACTTCAACCCCCTGTACATTTTGTCCTGAACCAAAGAGGCTTGAGCAGGTTCCTCAATGTGTTCAGACACATAAATAGCCTTTAAAAGTTCATCGACTTCCTCAACCGGGAAGAGGTAACGGCCTGATCTACCAACCTCATCAGAATCTGAGGAGGAGGTTCCGTCAGACTGTGAGGCTGAATTCTCCCCCTCCTCCAGGTCAGAGACTGCCTGTGAAATCAAGGTTTCTGACTCCAAGGGAGGGAGGGTCCTAGTAGTAATAGAAGATTCCCTTTCAATAGTAACAGCCTGTGAAGTGGAGGGACCTAGTACTGAAAACATAGCAGTAAAAGACTGAAAGAAGGATGCCATTTCCTTCATAGTAGTCAGTTCTTTAAAACCTGTAATAGAACCAGATCCTGCTGCCTGTGAAATACAGTTATCACATAGTAGGTTTTTAGTGCTATCTGGTAATCTAGTCCTGCAATTCCCACACTTTTTCTTTATGGGCTTGTCAGTCTAAAAAAGAAAAAAACTATTTCCAGTCTAAAAAATCCTGCACATATAGAAAACACCAGTCACTCTCACTGAAGAGAGGAGCGGTACCTACCTTGGGAGCAGGATTAGAGGAGGAAGCAGCCGATGAACCAGCTTGAAAGGGTGCTCCATCATCTCCAGGGGTGTTTTCAGCATTCATCCTGAAAAGAACTCCCTCCACAGGCAGCCACCTGTGGAACTAAAAGTGCTGCTGAGGCCTAAATGGAACCTATAGTGAGCCCACAGTCTCACTAATGAGGGTCTCACAGCAGCGTTTGCCCTTCACCATCCGGCTAGCTCCCAGAAGTAAATTAATTCCGCGACCGGAAGTGCATCACGTCGCTTCCTGTTTAGACGCCATCTTGCCGTGCCACCGGAAGTGCGTCACCGGAGGCAGGAAGAAGCTCCCAGGAACCAGAAGTTAAGCCGTTGCCAACTTAAGACTCCCGGACCACTCAAGCTGCACCATGCGTGACCACTACTTGGCTCCTGGAACAGCTATAGATAGGCGGGCTGCAGTAGTCGCCTTTCTGCTTAAGGCAAGTACCACATAGGGGTGAAACACCTTCTAGAAATAATCACATACACCCGGCACACCAGGTCTGAGTAGCTAGAAGGGGTCCAATAACCACAGTCACCAGAACCAGGAAAAGAAACAAACATTGTGGTGTGTACTCCTGGAGGGTTCTGGAAACACAAACAAACTGAGGTGCAAGGGAAGGGAGGGGCCTTTTAATCGCTTTCTGATTTGTGTTTCCTGTATAGGGCGGAGCCAATCATCTCCCTAAGTAAGCTGTCCTGGAAGATGAAGGGGGAAAAAGCATATTTTGCTGGATATCACCAAATTTAAGTAATCCTTTTGTCTACATCAGTTCTGAACCTCAGTCATCAAGTACCCCCAACAGGCCATGTTTGCAGGTTTTCCTTTATCAGAGTCAATGGCTTAGTATTTTGGGCAGCTATTTTATCTAAGAGAAATTCCCAAAACATGGCCTGTTGGGGGTACTTGAGGACTGAGGTTGAGAACCCTTGGTCTACATGACACAGGTGCATTCCGAACAGCAGTAAAATTCACATTGCCATTTTTATCATCCATAATTACCATCATATTTGCACATGCATTTTGTAACTCTTGCCTCCCCACTATACTGCACATTGTACACAGGCAAGTCTCTCTCAAAGTATACAGTGGGTGTCCCAACTGGGGGCCCGCCCACTCCATCACTGCCAGTTTAACAACTGTATTAGCAGTTTCGTCAATCAACTTACTCATGATTCTTACCGACCACCATAGTAGGCAGTGCCATCTTCATTTGAGTGTGCAGGATCTGGAACCACTCTGTCATTTGCTTTTCTTCATTTTGATTGCTTATGTCCATTTTTATCATCGCTAGCGGTATTCCAGAGCACAGGGCAGGGCTACCACACCATATCTTCACTGGTCCCATGCCTTGCAAGAAACAGCAAGCTTCCCTCCTGGCAAAGTCACACACGTAAGAATGTTGAGCTGAAGCTTTTGTCCCCATGTGACACATGGTTGCTATGGGAGATGGCACTCTTCCAACAGATGCTCACTGGCTTTCCCACACACTCTAAACCTTCACTCCTTGTATCTTTACATTGCCACAATTCTCAATAGGCAACATGTTTGCCAAACAGTCAGCAGGCCTGATCTCTCCATTGTTGCTACAGGCGACTGCACTTCTCTTGAGCTTCTGGTTAACCTCTCGCACTCACATAGCACTCAGAACATGCTTTTCAGTAACTGGAGTCACTGCAGCCAACCTATACTCTGGTCTCCAGCAGACTCCCGTCTGGAGCTTCCACAGGTGGTGACATCCCCTTTCAACCATCATTTCAAAGTAGCCTTTCTTTCTTCAATGGCAAATATTGCACAGTTCCAGCAAAAATGGAGCACTGTCTTTTTAAGGACTCCTCCTGCAGGCTCTTCTCACCTGTTTTACAGAAAGTGTTGTCTCAACAAACTATACCATATGTGGACAATTTGTTTTAGGGAGCACTTCCAAGGATTCACCTACTCGTCTGTCTTTTTATGAATTTTCTTGCTCACTTTTATTTAAAAGGATGTAGCAAACATCACAAGGGATTATAATGCATCTCTCTGCCAACAGTCAATACTTTCTTTAGCCTCCTAGTTTACCTAGCAAAACCCCTGCACATACCTGCACAATCAGTGTGCTGATTGCTGCAAAACATGGACCACAAGGATTGAAGGCTTCATCCCAACCAAGTTTCTATAAAACCTCCAGGATCCAGACCAGGATTTACTGATCCCAGCGGAGGCTGAACAACCAGTTTCCTCTGTACCAAACACACTTCCTGGAGCCCCTCAACCTGTATGGAGGAGTATCCTGGTTGACACTTAACCTTTTCGCTGCTAGAGCTGTTTTTATGTTTTTTTGGACATGTTTAAAAAATCATTTTCGGCCTGAAGATTACACAAAACCCCCAAACATTATATATTTTATGAAAGCAGACATTCTAGAGAATAAAATAGTGGTAGTTCCAATTTTTTATGTCACACGTTATTATCGCAAAGGTCTAGGGAACGCAAAATTTTAGTAAGAAACACACTAAAGTGAATTTTAGTGCAGACAAATGCAATAAACTACCCACATTTTTGGTAAAATATAAAAGATCAGGTTGTGCTGAGTAAATAGATACCCAACATGTCCAACCTTAACCGCCTCAGGACCGCCCACCGTCAAATGACGGCGGAGCGGTCCTGCTCTCACAGCGGGTGGACGTCATATGACGTCCTCCCTTTAAGCCGGGATTGCGCGCGATTGGGCGCGCGCATCCCGGCTCTGTCGGTGTCGGCGTGTCCCCAGGACACGCCGCTTCACCGACAGGGGTGAACAGCCATTGGTTATGGCTGTTCACCACGTGATCGGCTGTGACGAAGTCACAGCTGATCACAAACGGCACGCCCGCCGTTCGCACGGCGCATGCGCGCGATCGGGAGCGCGCTGCGCGTGCGTGTCGGTGGCGGCGTGTTCCTTGTGATCGGCTGTGATCTACTTCACAGCCGATCACATCCAGTGTAAACAGAGCGGTAACTCACTGTTACCAGCTCTTCTCTCCTCACACAGCTTCGCCGCACAGGACCCCTGTGCGGCTGTGG
>BLSH010202041.1:867027-880563 GCA_018402905.1 Glandirana rugosa
GCGCCCTGGGGTTTTATTCTCCTAGTCCCGACGAGACACGTTTGGTTACGTGTCTCGAACAGACATGCCATACTTACCTGCTCTGTGCATTGGTTTGCACAGAGCAGCCCTGATCCTCTTATTTTGGGGTCCCGCGCTGGATCTCCTGGCTCCTCCTCTTCAGCCATTGCCAATCAGTGCCCCCAATAGCAAGCTGCATGATCTGGGGGCACTGATGCAAGCTTGCTCCTGAGCCCCACTCTATATGCCCCCGCTCTCTTCTCATTGGCACACTGGCTGTGATTGACACAGTAGCAGGAGCCAGTGACTCCCACTGTTGTCTCAGCCAATGAAGAATGAGAGACCCAGGAGAAGCTCAGTACTCGTGCACATCGCTGGATTGAGAGGGAGCTCAGGTGAGTATTGGGGGGGGGGTTCTGGGGGGCAGCTGCATAGAGTGTATGAAGGTAAAAAAAAAGCCTTTAAAACTACTTTAAGTATACTCCCTGTATTTAGCATAGTGGTGTCATTGCAATGATCTGGTTACAGCAACAGTAATGTTTAATTTAAACCAGTGGTTCTCAACCCTGTCCTCAAGTACCCCCAACAGGCCATGTTTTGGGAATTTCTTTTAGATAAAATAGCTGTCCAAAATACCAATCCATTGACTCTTATTTAAAGCACCTGTGCAAGATAAAGGAAAACATGCACACATGGCCTGTTGGGGGTACTTGAGGACAGGGTTGAGGACGACTTGCTTAAACCAGGCTATGCTGCTAGTGTAAGTATACATTGCATTTTGTATTTATACATTCCCTCTTCAAGAGGGAAGAAAGTTAAACTTTTAGTGTGTGGGCGGGTGCATAGGGATTCAGGATTGTAGGGTGCAGAGGGAACATAGGAAGCATAAGGATTCTGCATTCAGTACTGTTGGAATACATTGTTCATGTATTTTGTGCAACAACTGTATCAACTAGTAAAATGACAGTGTTTATAATTTGTAGCTGCATCTGTGGTTGAACTCTATGTCTTTTCTCTATAATAAAAGTTCCTGTTTCCTGTCTGCAATTAAGCAGCGGATAAGCCTATGTGGACTGTGCACTGTCTGTTCTGCAAAGCTATATACGGAATTTCTAACAAGCACTCTCATGCAAATGCAGGCCAATAACAGGACAGATTAGGGTTGCCACCGGTCCGGGATGCCCTCATGCAGTCTGGGTTTTAAATCATGTCCTCCTGCATTATTCAGACCAGACTGTGGCTTCCCATGTAACCACTGCATAGGCAGAAGATACAGTAGGTAAAATAAGTATTGAAAGCGTCAGTATTTTTCTAGGTAAATATATTTCTAAAGGCGCTATTGACATTACATTTTCACCACACGTCAGTAACAACCCATGCAATGCATACATACAAAGACATCAAAACAAATATGTTCAGAAATTAAGTTATGTGTAATAAAATGGAATGACAAAGGGAAAAAGTACTGAACACATGAAGAAAGGGAGGTGCAAAAAGGCATAGACTCTATCAGTAATTAGAAAAGGTTGCAAAAGACTTGACAGAGCTCTTTACTTTTATTCATCATGACATGTTTCTTGTGTGACAACTTGGTAATGAGACTCCATTTTATAGGCCATCCGTTGAGACTGAATCAGCTAATATTAATTTGCACTGACAAGGGGCAGGATTGATTTCTAATTACTGATAGATTTCAGCTGGTGTCTTGGCTTCCCATGCCTTTTTTGCACCTCCCTTTCTTCATGTGTTCAATACTTTTTCCCTGTATCATTCCATTTTATTAGACATAACTTAATTTCTGAACGCATTTGTTTTGGTATTTTTGTATGTATGGATTGCATGGGTTGTTACCAACATGTGGTGAAAACTTCATGTCAATATCACCTTTAGAAATAGATATACCTGGAAAAATGGTGACGTGTTCAATACTTATTTTAACCGCTGAATATGATGTATGAAAGGTGCTGATGGCTGAGCCTCCATCTTCGGGTGAGTGAGCTCACCATCCACTGTCTGTGACTGAAGTCTCCTCCCTCCCTCCGAACTAGTGAATAGACTAAGGTAAGGGGGAAAGATGTAAGGGGTGTTCTGCAGACTATGATGTAAGGGGGACTTTGGTAACCCTGATTTAAGGGGGAATGTTGGGAACGCTGATGTAAGTGGGGGCTTTGGTAAGCAGACAAAAAAAGAAAATTTGCCTTGCGCCACTAAGTTTGGCTTGAAAAAAAGGTTGCAACCCAAGGGTGGATAGAGATAGGCTTCTTTAGCACAGAAATGTGTTTGAGCAGGAAATGAAGGGAGCATCAGACAAATACTGCACATAGCATATATTTTATTGTGCAGATGACAACAGTTATACCATTAAGACTGATATGTTTGAACAAAACACAGAGTTTGTACCTGTTTTCAGAATAACAGTAAGGCTTTCAGTTTTTTTTAAATTAGTCTTGCAGTAATCACTTATGAATCTACTGCGGATGGATATACACAGAGAGTCAGGTCAAAAGCTCCTATGGTCCAAATTCCAAACTCCAACTAATTGAACACAATAGCATATGTTAAAATGAGGCATGAGTGATTCAGTTATGTAACAAATCTGATTGGCATAATTGAAGTTGATGTATATGTAAGATTCAATGTATTGATGAGCAATGGCAATATCCTTCTACCTTTGTTGTTTCTTCCCTTTTCCCCTCCTTTACCTTTTACCTTGTATTGTCCCTACCCTTCGGTTTACCTTCATGCTGGATGTACTTTTTCTTTCTAGCGATTTTCTGTACTATTTGAAAAATCAATAAAAATCTTTAAATATAAAAAAAAAAAAAGCTCCTATGGTCTATTCTTTATTTTTATCATTCACCCATAATGTTCTTATCTGCTTATGTAAGGGCATTTGCTGGGTTCCTGTCTTTACAGTAGTAGTTAATTTTAACTGCATAGGGGCATGTGATGTAAACTCCAGCAGAGAATATGCATACAGTTCCACAATTTATAGAGACACGGTATAGTCATTTTTCCAGTTCTTAATAATGTGCTTGATAAAAATAGAACAAAAGACCAAGTGTTAATTTTTTGCTGCGGAGACCAGGTCTTCCAGCCCGGTTATTAGTGGAGCGGGGTGGTTGTGCCAAATGGACTAGTATCAAGTAGTGTGAAATCTTCATTGGTAGTGAGTGAGCTTTATCCCCACTGCGTCTGCCCTGGTTGGTCACTTGCAACAGGCTTGTGAAGGGGAGGAAAGCCTTGAGATATATGACTACATTCATTAGTGGACTGTGACAGATCTGTGTGACATTGTGACATTTTATTCTTGGCTAGAGCTGCTAATTATCCATATTTATAATTGTGTGCGCCACTTTCAGAAATTACTCTGAATTTTAACAGCAGTTTAACCCTTTCATTTGACTCCAGGGTTTTACTTTAGAGACTTGTGTGATGATGTGAAACCTGGCCAGATCTTCTTTTTTCCAAAATGGTTAAATCATTTCTATAGCCAACGGAGCTGAAAAAAAATCTTATTAAGTCTGTATGTTGTTTGAACATTTTTTTCCAAAAGCAATTTGATTGTCAGGTTAAATGATTTTAATATTTATTTGTAAACCTGAAATGCAAGGAGTGCTAGCTCTACTTTTATAATAGGTTTTCTTCCACTTTGCATTTATCTGCTTGGGTGTTTGATCTCACTATTAAAATTTTGTATGCTATAGTTGGATTGTATTTGTATTTGTCAGGAAAATGGCATTCAAATATTAGCATGACAATTCCTGTACATGTTTTTCTAGTTGAAAGTAGGTTTGTTTAAAAAATAATTGAAACTTACCAATTAAAGCTGAGCTTTAATTTGCAGTAAAATATTAGTATTATGTGCACCCTCCAGCAATCACCAAGGTTTAATAAATAATTTAGTCTTCAGCCTTTCTCAACTTTTTTACATGGAAGAACCCCTGAAAGAACTTTTTAGTCTCATGGAACCCCTGCTAATAATACTATATCTAAATTTCACTATACATTACCATGAAGGTCACTACAAAGAATGTTCCATTGATAAGAGCCCTCTCCCCCCCATTACAGATAGCTAACAAGACCATGGTAGTCAATGATTACACATCTAAAAGACAGAAATTGTTTATTGCTCAAGGAATCCTTAACAACCTCCAGAGGAACCCTAGGGTTCAACAGAAACCTGGTTGAGAAAGGCTGGTTTAGGAGGTGAGAAGATTAGAAGCAGAGGAATACTTACCTTAGGCTTCCTTCCCACAATATGACTGGTCCCACAAAGCTGCTCCTCTGTGGTGGTTGCATGGTCATGTCCTCTCTGACAAGGGCCTACCCACATACCAAGAGTGGAGGAAAGTGCTTGCTTTATTATGCATGAGTTATTTTAAGACAAGAAAATATTTTTAATAGCTAAAAAAAAAATAGGTTTTATTAGGTCAAAACAGAACCCATGCACAGCTGCCCCCCAGGGCCGTTTTATCAAGCAGGCACACCGGGCACAGCCCGGGGGCCCCAGGTGCACATAGGGCCCCATCAGGGCCATCTAGGGGGAGAAATCTAGGGGGAGGCTGCTGACCAGGGCCGGACTGGCCTACCGTTGTACTGGGGCCGCTTTGAGTTTTGGCTGCAGCACTCCACCGCTCCCCTCCCTCCTTCTCTTGTTTGTCACACACAGTGTTCTCCGGCTGTGTCACAGAACTGGGTTTGAAGTGTTCAGCGGCGGCCACTGTAACAAAGCCCACCTCCTACTGGCTCGTGTGATAAACGGAACACTGATTCAATATCAGAAAATTGAATCAGTGTTCCATCTATCACACGAGCCAGGTGGGGCTTTGTTCCAGTTGCCGGTGCCAAAAACTTCAAACCCGGCTCTGTGACACAGCAGGAGATGCCTGCTGTGTGTGATCCAGCACTGGTAAGTCTGAATTAATGGGTAGTGAGGCTGCATTAATGGGCACAGGGAGGCTGCATTAATGGGCACAGCAAGGCTGCATTAATGGGCGCAGGGAGGCTGCATTAATGGGCACAGCAAGGCTGCATTAATGGGTGCAGCCAGGCTGAATTCATGGGCGCAGGGAGGCTGCATTAATGGACACAGGGAGGCTGCATTAATGGGCACAGGGAGGCTGCAATCATGGGCACAGCGAGGCTGCATTAATGGGCACAGCAAGGCTGCATTAATGGGCACAGCGATGCTGCATTAATGGGTGCAGTGAGGCTGCAATAATGGGCATGGCGAGGCTGCATTAATGGGCACAGCAAGGCTGCATTAATGGGCACAGTGAGGCTGCATTAATGGGCACAGTGAGGCTGCAATAATGGGTGCAGTGAGGCTGCACTCATGGGCAGCGAGGCTGCATTAAAGGACACAGCGAGACTGCATTAATGAGTTCAGCGAGGCTGCATTCATGGACGCAGCAAGGTTGCATTAATGGGCGCAGTGAGGCTGCAATAATGGGCACAGGGAGGCTGCATTAAAGGGCACAGCAAGGCTGTATTAATGGACACAGCGAGGCTGCATTAATGGGCACAGCAAGGCTGCATTCAAGGGCACATTGAGACTGCATTGATGGGCACAGTAAAGCTGCTGTTAATGGGCACTGTGAGGCTGCATTGATCTCCTATATCATGTCTGCAGTCTCTGATCATCTCCTGTACTCTGTCTGCAGTTTCTGAACATCTCTTGTATCATGTCTCCATTCTCTTGCCATCTTTAGTATAATGTCCTCAGTCTCTAACCATATCCTGTACCATGCCCACAGCCTCTGACACTCCTGTACCATGTCCACAGTCTCTGACCATCTCTTGTCTTATATCATGTTTGCAATCTCTGGGGGGGGGATCTGGAGAGGAGTCAAGAGTGGGAGTGCCACCAGGATGGGGTCATGGGAGAAGTCAGACGTGTGTAGTGTAGAGAGACTGTAGGATAAAGCCAGAGCTACCAAGCTGGAGCCGACTGACTGAGCCCCTGTTTCTGCACTACTTTTGGTGGCGATTTGAAATGCATTTGTGCATGAACCCGCACATATGTCTATCAAATCGCCCGCGAAGTCGGGCTGAAATGCCGGTTTGAAATCGTGAGAGTTCTGCTCAACTCGCACAATTTCAAACCCGCCCTCGGTGTGAACGTGGGGTTATTCTGGGGAGTAGGTGCAAAAAATTGGGGCAGGCTTGTAGGAGCCCCAGTGCATTACTTTTTCCAGGGGCCCATAATCCTATTAAGATGGCCCTGCCCCCCCCACCCCATCCCAGTCCTGACTGGTGATCAGTAGGAGCAAGACTGCTCTGGCATAGGGGGTCAGTAGGAGGAAAACTGCTCTGACATTGATATCAGTGGGAGGAAAAATAAAAGGGGTTTGAAGTGTCCTAGGGGCACTGGATGGAGCTGGGTTTCATGAAGGGGGGGTTGGAGAAGGGAAAGGGGATTCAGCAGCAGACTTGGTAGCCCTGTGGGGAATGAGTGTTCTGGAGCAAGTTGGAGCAACTGTGGGTAACAGTATTTCTGGAGGACCCTGGGGGTCCTTTTAGGGAGGGTGCTAGGGTATGATGAAAAATAATACAGTTGATTTGTCATACACAAACCTTTTATCATACATTAAGCTTGAATTTCCCCGGACTGTGACAGGTTTACTCCCATTAAAGCGGAGGTCCGCCCGGAAAAAAAAAAGAAAAGTCAGCAACTACACATACAGTAGCTGCTGACTGTTAATAATAGGACACTCACCTGTCCTGGAATCCAGCGATGTCTGCACCCGCCGCTGATCTTCGGATTACAGCTGCACGCCGGGCACCTTACTGCACATGCGCAAGGCTCTGCTGCGCTCTGCCATTGGCCAGGCGACCAGTAGCAGAGCCAGGAGAGAGGAGGAAGCCGGGCTGCTGGCATCAGCCGCCGCGGCTGCCGGCCCGAGCTCCCGGATGTGTGGAAAAGGACACCTGTCTAAAGACAGGTGTTCTCTTCCCCCTCCCCCCAAAAGGTGCCAAATGTGACACCTGAGGGGGGATGCAACCAGTGTAAGTTCCACTTTTGGGTGAAACTCTGCTTTAATATGCTTGATCTGGGAGCTATATACTCTGGTATTTGTTTATATCCTGACTTAAACATCTTATGTACAATGTCCTTGACTGCACAGCGGCTTCTTATAGGCTTTTATGGGACCGTATCCTGAAGGTCTTCAGTCTTGGGACGTGGCCCTATAGAAGTCTATGAGAAGATACGGCACAGGTGTAAACATTCAGCAGAGGTTATGGCTGTTGGATCAAAGTAAGTTTTTATTTAGGGATGAGGAGGGTGGATCAGGGGAGGGGAGCAAAAATGATACAGATTCATACAGCACAGTGTTGCTTTGTTTGCTTTGGGACTCTGAAGCAACAGGAGGCCATTTATTCCAATAAATGAATTAAAGTCACAATGACCAATCTTTCCTTCAATTTCAGGGTTTTCTCTGCAGCTTAATGTAAAGAGAACTCTGTGGGACACCACAGACTCCACATTACGGCCTGCGTTTTATTAATGATTTGCAAATCGTAGGCACAGTGTGTTTAGAGGATAGTGGTATTTGGGGTCTGCTATAAATAGGCATTTTTGTACAGTGAACGAATGCTTTACACCACCTAGCAGTTTCATATACACCATATGGCCAAAAGTTTGTGAAAAATCTGACCATCACACCTATAAATATGTGACCCACAACAAAAATTATTAGTGCCGCTCAAGGCTCCACCAGGTCCTCTTGCATGACAATGACAAAGCATGTCCCAGCTCAAAACATGGAGTAAGAAATGGAAGTTCTAAAAGTCACACATCACAGAAAAACCCTGTGAGGAGGTGTATGACAGCTTCAGTCCGAGCTCCAACCAGGCCATGTCCCCCATGTAGCATGGCCTGGTTGAGGCCCCAGGGGTGAGGCCTGGTTGAAGCCCAGGTTGAGGCTGTCATACACCTCCTCATGAGTTTTGCTGTGATGTGCAATCTATAAATATGGTCACAACCTTCCAAATTGTCATGATCTGGTATTACCAATGAAGGTTACTGTTAATTTTAAAGCATACATTTTAGATTTATGTGCTTCTAATCTTGTGACAACAGTTTGGAAGGGCTCTTTTCTGTTTCAGCATGATTGTGGCCCAGTAGTGGATCGCCTATTAAGATTTTCATCCAACGTCAGTACTTGACCTCCAAATGATCTTTTGGCTGAATAGGTGCACAGACACTTTCCCAAAAGAGTGTTGCTGTTACAACAGCAATGGGTGGGGGCAATGCCGTAACTTGGCCTAGGCCAAGCCATTATCGGGGGGGGGGGGTTGACAACCCATACATATGTAGGGGACCCGGGTGTACCGAGGGGTCCAGGAGGTGGGCCCCAACCAATGAGTTGTTGTTCTGCCCCATAGCCAAACAGGAAGTGTGAGGGAATCTCTTATATCTCTTAAGGGAATCCATTGCCGCCCTCAGAACTAGTGTCCCCACTGGAAAATTTCATGGCGGGTCTTAAACAGGAAGGAGAGTGGCCTTGACAGGAAGGAGTGGCTCATATTTAAATTGGGGGGTGCATGAGTTTAGTCATGCCTAGGGCAGCACAAAACCTAAATACACCACTGGGTGGGGGGCAACTCTATATTAATGCCCATGGTTGTGGTATGGCATGTCCAACAAAGACACTTGTAACCATATAGTGTATCCTTTGGGGTACACTATTGGTAAGGTTTCAGCTTCCTCAGGTCTACACACCTGCTGCAGGCATTACAAGTCCCACTATGTTGGATACCAATTCTGGTATTGACCTATGTTAAATATTTGATCATAGTGGTAAACATGACAATTAGAGAGGTTGAATCTCCCTAACGGGAGCATAGATAGCAATAAAAACCTGACAGGTATTCTAATCCCTCTCCACTATGTCCAAAACGAAAAAAAGTTTTGTCTTTAGTTAGTAATATTCTACAGGCTAGAGATCTTTTTTCAGCAACAGTTGTCCTGTTATACTATTAAACCATAGTGCCATATTGCATGCAAAATCCTTAGATCGCATTTAGGAAGCCAAGTATGTGAGCATGACAATACTAAACTATGCAACACGTTGATCTTCTACCAAGAAAAGTAAAAGGAAAATGTATATGTATGCATTTCATGTTTATAGGCCTGTTTTATCCTAGGATAAGAAATTCTTGAAAGAAATTAACTAAGCATTTACATCAATCTGTTTTTTCTACTGTATCTGATTTTTATTATTATTTTTCTTTTACATCTTGTTTGCACAGAGACACTTGACCACCTATCCTTACCGATGCACATTGGCAGACTTTAAAATTGAAAAGAAGATTGGTCGGGGGCAGTTCAGTGAGGTGTACAGAGCGACTTGTCACATGGACAGGAAGCCGGTGGCTCTGAAGAAAGTCCAGGTAAGCAATAGTACAAAACACAGCGTAAATAAAGCGATCAATCTGTCTGGGAATCTCTTGCACAAGTGTAACAATATTAATATATGGTTTTCAATCATCATAGGAGGACAATGGGACATCAGTTACATATTAAAAAAAAGTTTTTATATTTAGGATCGGTTCATTACCACATATGTATGTAAAGTGATTGTAAAGTCTTGGGGGTTTTTTCTATTATATTAACAAACATGTTATACTTACCTGCTCTGTGCAGTGAATTTGCACAGAGCAGCCCAGATGCTCCTCTTCTCAGGTGCATCTTCTGTGCTCCTGGCCCCTCCCCCCTGTTGAGTGCCCCCCACAGCAAGCAGCTTGTTATAGGGGCACCCAAGCCCAGTCGCAGCTCCCTGTGTCCATTCAAACTTGGAGCTTTGGTTTGTCTCCGCCCCTTCTCTTTCCCGATTGGCTAACTGACTTTGATTGACAGCAGCCAGGAGCCAATGACGCAGTTGCTGTATCTGAGCCAATCAGGAAGGAGAGTCTAAGGGAGGTGGCTAAGACACTCGTAGACATTGTTGGACAGGGATGAGGCTCAAGTAAATATTAAGGGGGCTGAGGGGGGCTGCTGCACACAGAAGGCTTTTTATCTTAATGCATATGCATTAAGATAAAAAAAAACTTTTTGACTTTAAAACAACTTCTTGACACTCAAAAGAATAGGCTCATGCAGAAGATCAATAATTCTTACATGACTGACAGGGAGTGGTTCAGCTACAGTGGCAGAAGAATTTTCAGTTTCAGTGCTGGATGCCTGGTCTCCTCCTGCATGCTGTGATTCTTTAACCAGTTGCCGACCGCCAACCGCAGGTTGACGGCGACAAAGTGGTTTGATATCGCAAACCGCCATCATACGACGGCGACTGCGAGATCGCGCACTGTGAGCGCGCGCTGCCGGAGGCGCTCCCCCACGCTCACTGTGTTCGGGGAGGGCCAGGGAGTGGGTGCCGTGATGGCCCCCCCCGCACTGAAAGAAAGGAAGTCCGTATAAGTAAACACGGACCTCCGTTCTGTGAGAGGGGGAAGGGTTGTGATCACAGCCTTCCTCTACATGGAAGCTGTAATCACTTCCCTTCCCCTGTTAGGGCAGCCCCCATACAGTAAGAACACGCCCAGGGAACACAGTTAACCCTTAGAGCGCCCCCTGCAGGTTAACCCCTTCACTGCCAATGACATTTACAAAGTAATCAGTGCATTTTTATATCACTGATCGCTGTATAAATGCCAATGGTCCCAAAAAAGTGTCAAAATGGTCCGACATGTCTGCCCCAATATCGCAGTACCGCTAAAAATCGCAGATCGCCACCATTACTAGTAAAAAAATAAAAAAAAAATAAAAACCCCAAAAATGAATTCTCATCATCCGTATTTGCGACCACTTTTGCGCAAACCAATCAATAAACGCCGATTGCGATTTTTTTTATCGCAAATATGAGGAAGAATATAAATCGGCCAAAACCGATGAAAAAAATGTTTTTTTATATTTTTTTTTGGATTTGTATTTTAGCAAAAAGTAAGAAATTTGGTTTTTTTTTTTTTGCAAAATTGTCGCTCTTCTTTTGTTTATAGCGGCGATCAGAAAAGACACAGCAATGATCAAATACCACCAAAAGAAAGCTCTATTTGTGGGGAAAAAAAGGACGCAAATTTTGATTGGGTACAACGTCGCAAGACTGCGCAATTGTCAGTTAAAGCGACGCAGTGCCGAATCGCAAAAAGGGCTCTGGTCCTAAAGTGTGAAATCCTTCCGGGGCTGAAGTGGTTAAACTAGCTGCTATGTCACTCACTACTATGTCCAGTAGTGACAAAATTACTGGCAAGTGGAGCCACAAAACTTAGCAGGAAAACAGAAATCTGACACTCCTGAATATATGTTGGATGTTGAAGGTTCTACAGCTATTGTAGCTCTGGAAGAGAAGAAAGAATAGGCATCGCTGCCTGTTGGACAGGTAACTATTATATATCGTTTTCTGCAGGTGAGGTGTAAGAGCCGGTTCACACGGGCGACTTGTTAGACGACTTGAGCCGCCTGACAAGTCGCGCTCCATGCATTGCAATGTAACCGTACTAATAGGAGCAAATTATAAAAAAGGTTCCTGTACTACTTTGGGGGCAACTTCAGGCGACTTGCATTGACTTCTATTACAGAAGTCGTTTGCAATCGCGCTGTGTGGGCCGGCTCAGAGTCGACCCTGAAGTCGGATCGCCCCTGTGTGAACCGGCTCTAAGTGGATGAATTTGACAGATAACTTTTTTTAGTCTCATCAACTATGCATGTTCAGATTATGTATTTCAGCAAGTAATTCACTTGTGCCTAAGAACCCCTTTGCACTGCACGTTGTTGATGCTAGTACAGATTATTTCTGTAGGCATGCAGTTGCAAACAGCTTAATTTTTATTGTCAACAGGATATGTAGTGGTCCTCATAGAAAGCAAGCAACAGGATCCTTATATTTTTAGCTATTTCACACCTCAGGAACCACAACATATTTCACCCAGTTCTGGCAAGTGTAATAAGAATAACAGCTTATTCAGCTCCCGAGCCTTTACGTGTCAAAAGCTACAAAATGTGAAATGGTGTCACAGTTATAACAAAATTACTGTGCTTTAGAGAAATAAAGCTTTTATCTTTTAAGTTTATAAACAATTTTTTTTATTATTATTTTTATTATTTGTACAGATACCCTTTTTCTTTTTGCAAATAAACTTTTTATACAGAGTAGTGCTATTGTGCTTTAAAGTTTGCAGTACATGCTGGGCTATATATTATGAGAGTCTAGCACTAGCTTCAGCAGGCAGGAGATGTACATGGAGAGTAGGAGGGGAGTGAACCCTTCCTTAGAGTTATTCAGCTATAATAAAGCTATATAAAATAATTTGTGTGTGTAACCTCAATTATGTAATTCAGGCATGCACTTTCAAAGGTTTGCAGTAATCCAGCTATCTAAAACATTGGAGTACGCAATTTACCCTCACCACCTGGTGGCTAGAAGGGGTAAATACAGTATGTATATGCAATAATTCTTATTTACCTAGTTAAAAAAAAAAATATCTTTACTCTTCAACACAATAACTGAACAAAGGCAATATATGGAAAAACACTGTACATCCCCTTTAATTCGGAATATAATGAGCGTTCATTACCCATTAACAAGAAAACATTTTTGAAAAGTCAATTTGATGATAGTTTGAGAAAAATACAGTTTCCGTTCTAAACTAGTCCTATCAAGTATGTCAAAAGGGAGCTACACTATTTTCCCAAAAGTATTGGGACGCATGCCTTTATACGCACATGAACTTTAATGGCATCCCAGTCTTAGTGCGTAGGGTTCAATACTGAGCTCAAGACAAACAGGGGGGAAGGTAACCGCACTCCGTTGCAATGAATGATATGACATTTATTGTCTAAATAATTGTACAATCAAATGCATGGCAGACAAAAACAATACCAATAGGCATGCCGGTTAACGCGTTTCATGGACTACATGTCCGCTTAGTCATGAACTTGGCGCATAGCACACGCATAGCTTGATTGGCTGCCCTGAGCCTCCGGCTCAGTGTGACTGGATGCGGCGGCCGGGGGTGGGTCACTGTGGCAGCGGACGTGACTCCCGCTCCACAGAGACCCTGACTGCCCGATGAACGCCCGACCATGAGGGACAGCCGCTTTCCGCATGCCGATCTCTGCAAAAATCCTGCCTCCCTGCCTGCCTGCCTATTGGGTGGGGTAAGTGCGGGAATTGTCCCAACCTTGGGGGGGTGTCTCTGCAATGTACCCCACCTGTGTCACTGGCTGCAAACTGCCCCCACCTGTGTCAATGGCTGCATAACTGCCCCCACCTGTGTCTCTGGCTGCATAACTGCCCGTCAATACGTCGGTCTCTGTGTCCACCCCCGTCAATACGTCGGTAACTGTGTCCACCCCCGTCAAACGTCGGTCACTGTGTCCACCCCATGTAACGTCTCTGTGGGGGGGTTCCAACCCTGTTAAGGGCGTGAATGGGGTGGGTTATCCGTCCGTCCGTCCCTCCGTCCTAAAAACGTCTCTAGCCGTACGCCTTTCGCCGACAGGGAGTACCAGCCCGCAAGTAGCCCGTCAGT
>BLSH010202041.1:883159-904886 GCA_018402905.1 Glandirana rugosa
AAATAATTCAAAAGATAAGTGATCTCACTGTTGCAAAAAACATAAATATATCACAATGGTTTAAAATGTGCTAAACGTTCAATAAAGTGCTTGTGCTGAAGCGGTGCTGAAAAGTTCCAAAAATGTGTTTAAATGAAAGTCCACTCCTTTCTCAAAGCAATACGTGTCTTGCAAAGTGCAATTGCAATAAAGAAAGTGCTAGTGCTCGGATGGTGCAAAGGAAATCAGGGAAACACTGTGCTTTGGCGTTCTGTTATTCCGGTCATGTATAAATATATGTGCTTGATATCCAGACAGTGTTGTCAGTGCCACTGTGTTGCCCACCATCAAGTGAATTGGGGGCTCACCTCAATATGCGACCCCACTGGGTCTAGCTACATAAAAAAGTATAGAGTAGTGTTACTAGTGCAGTTTTCTCTGTGCTGCCCTCCACCAGGTGAATTAGAGGCTCACCTCAATATGTGACCCCACTGGGTCTAGCCACAAATGTAATGAAGGATTCTCCAGCTCAGATAGGAAGATTCCCTTGCAGAGGACTAAAATGTCTTCTTCAATGGTTTTCAAAACCAGCGACCCCTCTGGGTCCAGCCGTAGATTTATTTCCAATGTGTCTTCCACAATAAAGTGACCAGTACCAGGCAACATGTGAAAGAAAGATTCTAATGGGGCAGTATGTCCAACCAGGTATCAAAACAAAAACCGCACTACCCCTTTAAAAAATTCACTCACATTTTAATAAAAGATAAACAGCATAAAATAGAACCATCTCACATGTTCTTTAAACTATCACCGCCAGGCTTCATCTGGAGGTGTAAACCGAGCGGTTGAATTGAGATTTATAGCTGTGGGTAGGGGTAGTGATCCTGTGTGGGGAATTAGCCTAATTGGCACTTGCGCAGTGGCCTCTGGCGTCCGCGGAGTTGGCACACGCACATTGGGGGTTTTTTGGTGGCCATTTTTTTGTAGACTCCTCATACTATATTGTTTTGAGGTCTATCATTTATATCTTCATATGTATCTGGGGTGTAGATTAGGGCGCGGGGGGATCAGCTATAGTGAAAAGGTTGTGAAACAGTTATCAGGTTGTGTGTGGACTGAGCATAATTGTTCAGTCCGTGCCATGATCGCCATCTTGTTGGAGTCCACGGGATAATGTGTCCGTGGCCGACTATGTTTTGTTTCGCACATGCGAGCTAGGAGTTCCGCGGCCATTTTCTTGGAGTCCCTATCTGCTGTGCGCCTATGTAATGTGGGTGCCATTGCCATTTCTTGTAGCCCGTGTATGGAATATACTAGTTTATTGTGCGCCTGCGCATTGTAGATCCCGCGGCCATTTTCTTGTGGTCCCTATGGAGATCACACGGCCATTTTCTTGTGATCCCTATGGAGAATACTGCACAATTCATTCCATGTAGTAACAAAGTGGGCTAGACAAATTAACTAATTCAGGTGAATGGATTACTATCCAATGTCACTTCACTTGGGATGTTTTATAATGACATCACGGGATAGAAAACTAGTTTTCTTTAGGAGGCGTGGGTACCGGTGGTTGCCATGTAGGGATGTTTGCTGTACGAGGATCTTATTTGAATCTAACAAGATACAGCTACCATAATACTTATATTAATAAAAACACACAATAAAAATAACATAACAATTCATGTGCACTTGAGAGCCGTGGTGTGCAATCATAAATGGTGCTATATCATACAATAATATTGCATTAATATATTTTAAGAGGAAACCATCTTCCCAATTCAATCGCTCGGTTTACTCCTCCAGATGAAGCCACGCTGGATGGTGGCGTAACATGTAGAGGTGAAGCCTGGCAGTGATATCGTTTGAAGAACATGTGAGATGGTTCTATTTTATGCTGTTTATCTTTTATTAAAATGTGAGTGAATTTTTTAAAGGGGTAGTGCGGTTTTTGTTTTGATACCTGGTTGGACATACTGCACCATTAGAGTCTTTCTTTTACATGTTGCCTGGTACTGGTCACTTTGATTGTGGAAGACACATTGGAAATAAATCTATGGCTGGACCCGGAGGGGTTGCTGGTTTTGAAAACCATTGAAGAAGACATTTTTTTTAAAAAAATCAGAGGTGCTTTATTGATTGTTTGCATAGTAAATACAGTATACCCCAAAAAACATCACAAACAATACAGGAAACTACAAATAGGTACACAGAATAGCTCAAACCATCAGAGCAGGTATTTCAGCAAATACAGTCCCATCTACACGCACACATATAATAATGTCCACATCAAAACACTCCATCAATATATTAAACAGGTTGCACATCTATCCCAGCTTCCACAGAGGGAGCACCCTCCCCATGCACTGACCCCCCCCCCAGGAGTCAACCCACGGTGCCCACACCCTATCGTACTTTCACGCACAACCTCTATTCAGGTATGTTATCCTATACATGGTTAGAGCTGCTGTTATCAGTGCTTCCCAGGAGGACAAAACCTGGGCAGAAGAAGAGGTCCATGTCAAGAGAATTGCTTTTTTAGCATAGAACATAAGGTAGGAGATAAGGAGTTTGGAATGATGAGAGCGCTGCTCATCTTCATGCGAGTTTCCGGTGTCATCGGGATGGACATCTGTAGTCTAAGATTAACTGTCTCAAAGACTGTTTGCCAATATTGATTTATAACTGGACAATCCCACAGCATATGGAGCAGGGTGCCGACCTGTGTTTTACAGCGTGGGCAACCGGGGTCCCTATCAGGGAAGATAAAATGGAGTTTTTGAGGAGTATAGTGCAATCTATGAATGATCATAACCTGGATAAGCTTATCTGCGGAAGAGATAATCAATTCTGGCTCAAGGTCTAAACAGCCCTCCCAATCCTCCCTATCCAGAGTCGGGATGTCCTCTCGCCCCAGTTCCCACAACTTAGTCAGCCGAGGGGAGTCCTTACTTAGTAGGGTGCTATACAGCATCGATAGCGGTTTACAAAGGTCTCCCGGTGACATCAACGCCTCAATCGGGTCCTCCTGTAGGGATAATGGCCAGGGGAAGAAGAAGACATTTTAGTCCTCTGCAAGGGAATCTTCCTATCTGAGCTGGGGAATCCTTGATTACATTTGTGGCTAGACCCAGTGGGGTCGCATATTGAGGTGAGCCTCCAATTCACCTGGTGGAGGGCAGCACAGAGAAAACTGCACTAGCAAAATTTTATACTCTATACTTTTTTATGTGGCTAGACCCAGTGGGGTCGCATATTGAGGTGAGCCCCCAATTCACCTGGTGGTGGGCAATGCAGTGGAATTTGCACTTACAACACCGTCTGGATATCAAGCGCATATATTTATACATGACCGAAATAACAGAACGCCATAGCACAGTGTTTCCCTGATTTCCTTTGCACCATCCAAGCACTACCATTTTCTTTACTGCAATTGCACTTTGCAAGACACGTATTGCTTTAAGAAAGGAGTGGACTTTCATTTAAACATGTTTTTGGAACTTTTCAGCACAAGCACTTTATTGAATGTTTAGCACATTTTAAACCATTGTTATATATTTATGTTTTTTTGCAACAGTGAGATCACTTATCTTTTGAATTATTTGATACATTGTTTATTTTAAAATTGCCATTGTTCATTTTAGTGTAAAACAGAGAACTCTTATCCACTCAGAACATAGAGATTTTATCTTCCTGCGCAGTAACGACACCAAATGGATCATACCACTGGGTCCCATTATATACCTTTTTCATAAAGCTTACTCACCACATTCTTTAGCAGCGCCCCCACAAACATTCTTCTATTATAGTTTTAAACTAAAGTTTAGATTTTTTGGTAGTATATATAACAAGGTTTTCTTTACAAATGAACATTTAATAGGTGACAAAAGATTCCCAAAGCAGGAAAAGTTTGAGGCCAGTTGCACACTGACATAAGAATTTATTGATGTTTATACTCAGGATCTTGTTGATGAAAAAATCCTAAGTAAAAGACCTCATGTAAACATGCATACAGAAGTGTAAGGGTCGGTTCACACTGCAGTGATGTCAGACATTGCATGTGATTCACACCGTACTGCTGTGCAAATCACATGCAATGTCTGTACGATGCAAACTCACCCATACAGATTGTATGGCTAAATTCGCATCATATTTGGACCAAACTCAAGCAGGACCTTTTTTTGGTCTGCACCAGAATCGGATCGCATGGGTGTTCACAATGATCCAATTCCTGTCCGAATTGATAGTTCGCACTGCGATATGCGAACCGATCTGGGGGTGTCATTAACTTTGTATTGACACTCCCAGAGGCGAGAGACATGCTATGCAACAGTGGTGGCCGGTGTTTTTTTTGGGCGGCGGCAAACAACCCCCCCTTGGTCGGTGGCAAACAACCCCCCCCGTTGGTCGGTGGCATCAGCAACCCCGCTCGCCCCGCACTTACCGCAGCAGGGTCGCAGGCTCGGGCTGGCAGCGGCAGGCTTCGGCTCCAGTGGCAGCGGCGGGCTTCAGGCTCTGGTGGCAGCGGCGGGGTTTAGGCTATGGTGGCAGCGACAGGCTTCGGGCTCCAGTGGCAGCGGCGGGCTTCGGACTCCACAGTGGCAACGGCTGGCTTCAGGCTCCAGTGGCGGGTTTCGGGCTCCAGTGGCAGCAGCAGGTTGCAGGCTCCAGAGAGCAACTCCTCCCTTCTTCTCCTAGGCATCCAATAGGATAGGAATTTCATCTTTAGCTACTGAGCTATGTAAACAACTGGGAGGAGGTACAGATAAACATGTTTGAAAAAAGCATAAAGTTTCTCATATACAATATTTTATATTTACCTGAATAAAAAATATAACCTATTTTCCACAGTCCTCTTTTGACTCTTAGCCAATATACATGTATAAAACAATGAATAAAACATGTAATAACTATACTGTATATTCTCTATGTCATAACTAATTTATGAATAAGCAGCAAGAATGGGGCTCTAATATAACTATACAAAGCTAACAACCTGGACTGTTAGCAGCTCTTCCTGTTGACCTCGGTCCAGCTGCTAATCTTATATGAGGAGTTTACAAGCTGTTTTCACTTCTTGGTTTTGGATGTAAAAATTCAATCACGTTTACCAGGAGTCTGCAAATTGCTTTTAAGCCGGCTCTCCCATTACCTTTTAATAAAGTGGGTGATCTGAAGTGCTAGAATGTTTTAAAATGGAGCCATGGTGGTTTTATAAAGTGTGGGTGGTTTTACAGAAAGAAAATGAGGCAGAAAACGAGCTATTACTGTAGTAAGAGATTATTGGCAGAAGTCACAAAAACATGGACAACTGTACAATTTCAAACCTGGTTACTTTGCATTTACCACAGAATTGAACATTACTTAGCTAGATAAAATCTAAATATTTGTGTTTAGAAAGGCATGTAGTGGGCAACACTGGCAAAAAGATGGCATGAGGTCAAAGGGTGTAAATTACAATTCAGCTTCTCAACAATAGACCTTATGGCCTGCTTAAATCCCCACGTGGTCTAGGGATCCCTACCCTACAAACCATACCCATTGTAGGGGATCAGGCTCAAGGCAGGGACCAACTCACAGTTTCTTTAACACAAGTGTAATTTTTAACCCAAAGGATATGTACAAACAGAAGGTAAAAGGCTTCTTGCCATAAATCATAAGCAAATAAACTTGTGCTCCACTGAGCCTTATTGTGTCTGTAGTCCAACAAAGTCTGGGTTCAATATAAGTGCCCTTTTTCCAGCAAGTAATTATATCCAAAGGATAAGCAGCCATGCTCCTTGTTGCCTCGTGACATGGAGACACACACTCTCTCCTTGAGAGCTAGGATCAGGTGCCTTAATCAAGACCTGAAAAGAAAACATTAAACTGCGGTCCACAGACTTGGGAGTTTGTCCCACCCAGGGCTCTATCAGATTCCCAATAAAACCAGCCCCGGAACGGACTTTTACCAATACAGGGTAAAGAACTACCCTTCTTTACTCTGAAGTCTTTTCTGGTCTTACCATACATTGCAAATCTAAGAATCTGTGGAGGAACATATATCCCATCAATCACTTTTCCAGTAATTTTAACCCGTTTCACAGGCATCCCGCTACATCCCCCCCCCTCTCAAACTCGGGGGGTTGAGCACCTTGGGCAAACAGACTTTGAACTCTGGAGAGGGCATCAGCATTAGCTTGTTGGCTAACTGGTCTATGTTCTACTGTAAATGTAAAATTCTGTAGAGCCAAGAACCATCTGGTAAAGCCTTGTACACGCAGTTCGATTGTCGTACGACCATGCTTCTGATTTTTGTCAAAAGCAGCTATCCGTGATTTTATACAGCGCACTCACTATACAAAATTTGTTGTTCGACAAAGGCGAATGTAGTGACGCGCTACGAGCGTATAAAGGGGATGTTAATTTTTTGTGTGTCACCCTGTGGGCCCCTTCCACTAATTTTGTGTCAGCAGAAGTTTGGTGAGCGTTGATTCACGATTTTCAGATCTTTAATGGTCGGTCGTTCGTCAACCAGTCATGATGCGAAGTAGGATGAGAAATCTTGCTGTTTTTGGGCTAGGAGTCATTGCTTTAACCCAAGTCCTTTGCAAGAAGAGGAAAAAGAGGAGTTGTTGGACCAAAAATTGGTTGCTCAATCGTGAGCAATTATGTCATATGCCTTTTTTCAGGGAGCTCCAGGAGAATAATCCAGATGCTTTTCGTAATTACCTCTGGATGACGGATCCCTGCTTTAAACACCTCTTGGCATTGGTATCCCCCTATATCTAGAAGCAGGACACATGTATGCGCCTTTCCATCACTCCTGAGCAAAACCACCTTGCGGTATCTGGCGACAGAAAGAAGCCTCCAGGATCTCAAATTTACTACTGGGATCTCCCCCCAGGCTTTTGGAGTCATTATTCCTGAGACCTGCTCAGCCATCATTCAAGTGCTGCAGAAGGACTATATTAAGGTAGGTTTGATATTAATACCACATTCTATGTGTTTGTTCTTGCTTATGTCGTTTTTTTTTTTTTTTTCCTTTTTTTAAGACATAATTGGCAATATTAGAATATGCGGTGAATGTCCTCTTTGGCTTTATGCATGCTATTTTCCTACAGCAGATCCAAATACTGTATCTGCTGACTTTTAATCTCCCATACACAACATACACACTCTCCATCTTTTATGTTCAGATTTCCTTAATAATTACCCAAACCATGTAGTACAAGGGCCTGCCTGATTACTTACAAAGTTAAACTCCTAAGTTTGATCTCATATTATATTGTTTGGTTCAATCTTAATGTAAAAATGTGATTCAGATTGTATAGTGTGTATCCAGCTTTAGACTATGACACTTCTTACCTGTCCACTGGGCTGGCAATAGAGGAGCGAGTGGCCAAACTACCAACCATTATTCCTGTAGCAAGCTCTCATGGAACTGGAGAGGGTTTCCTGTCCAAAACATCTACCCAGTACACCCCCCCCCCCCCCTGAAAGTTTCCAAACTGCCCACCAGAGGGGGGTGAGGAAGTAGATAAGTTGACCTTAAACTTTGGTCTCTAATTCCTCTTTTAAGTCTATGCTTATGTTGCCAAAGCATTTTTGTGGAAAATATGATTGCAATGTTATGTGCTGAAGTAGTAATTTTATGTTTTTTGCTTTTCTCCACAGTTTCATTTTAACCCAGAGCAATGGCAGGAAGTTGCAGCCCAGTTTCTGCCCCAATGGGATTTTCCCAACTGTGGGGGTGCTATTGATGGGAAGCATGTGAGGACTGTCCCACCAGCCAACTCTGGCTCCTATTATTTTAACTATAAAGCTTTTGCAGCATAGTGATGCTCGCTGTTGTGTCTGCTAATTACGAGTTCCTTTATTTGGACATTGGGAAGAACAGGAGCAACTCTGACGGAGGAGTAATTATACAAGCAGAGTTTTACAGGCGGCTCCTGAATGGCACCCGCTGCCCAAAGTGTAAAGGGCCTCAATTTTGTATTTGTGGCAAAGCAGGCCTTTGCTCTAGGGAATTGTCTCATAAAGCCTTTTCTTATGCGCAACCTCACCCCTGAGCAAAGAATCTTCAAATACAGACTCTCTCGTGCCACAAGGGTGGTGTAGAATGCCTTTACCATATTGTCCAATCGTTTCTGGCTGTTTTTGACGCCGATCAACCTGGCATTATACAAGATCAATCACGTTGTCTTGTGCTGCTGCATCCTCCACAATTTTCTACGCAAAAATGCTAGCAGCTACATCACCTCCCTGCCAAGTTACATGGACCCTGCAGTGCCAAGTCCTAGTACCGTGGCTGAAGGATGTCCTTCTTTGTTTGCGATGGCGAACATTGAGAATGCTCCTGCTGGCTTGCTCTCCCAAAACACACGGAATTAAAGGAAGAAATACCTTGAATATTTTGTGGGGAGAGAGGCAGTGACTTGGCAGCAATGTCTTCCTGATCCTGTCTAAAATGTTTTTTTTGGATTATAAAGTACCAATTCAGTTGAACTACTGTTGTCTATCCTTCTGCTATGTATAAGATATGTTCCGAAATGTTAGTTTGTAAAAGACACCAATAGGGAAATGGTACCTTAATTTCTACATGAGGTGACAATATCATCTTCAAATAAGTATTATGGTGTGCTGGGGGTCTGCTACACACACACAATGTTTTTGCTCGTCATGCATGGAATGCATGAAGAACAAAAACATTATGCGTTTAAAACTCCATCAAAATTTTCATGCTCAAATTTGCAGGAGTTGCCAACATGCAAGAGCACATTGGAAATCGAAATACATCAGCTTATTAAATTCACAGGTATCGATCAAGAAAATAAGAAGCCACACACTGTTTAGTGCAAATCTTTTTACTCCAAGCACATTCACAAGTGCATCGTAAGGTGCTTAAACAAACTAACATTTTTGTGTCTAACATGTATGTATTTACGCATTTGTCCTATTTGTTTGGTTAACCAGGTATGTCTAAAACCTTTACATACACATCTAAAAGTCAGTCACTTCCAATGGTGGTGGAAAAATGAAGGGCAAACGAGACATCAGTATCCCAAGACTGTGTGGATGCTGCCTTCCTCAGATGGTGTGATCTGATCTCACCTTCCTAAAAGTCCAAAATTGAAGCCAAGTACACCTAGTAGCTTCTCACTGAAATTTGGTCCATGATCCCATTCCTAAAAGGTGTTTACTTAAAAACAGCAACATTTCCATGCCCCCAAATCACACAGTGTCTCAACATGTGCTATATACCATCACAGGGTATCAAGTGCTGCGTTTTGGGGGTGCAACCCCCCCTTCCTTCGAACTAGAGTAGCTTGGACAAAGTGGCTTGCACTAGCGAAACGCATCAGTTGATACCTCACAGATTCTGATCTGACTCGTTTCTGGGGTGCAACCACACTTTCTCAGAACTAGAGTAGCTTTGAGAAAGGGGGTTGCACCCCAAAAACGCGTCAGCTCATAACCCATGATGGTATCAACTGACAGGATTCAGTGGCGCAAACCACTTTGTCCAAGCTACTCTAGTTCGGAGGAAGGGGGGTTACACCCCCAAAACATGGCACTTGAAACCCCTTGATTTGTAAGGTTAGATTGTGATCACCCGGGTATCCCTACCCATTTGTGCCAGCATCCCATAAATACATGAAACCAGTGATAAGTAACCCCCTAATTAATTGGGACTTTCAAAGCACAGTAGACAATATGAAACATATAAAAAGCTATTACAATTTATTGAGAATACAAAATGATAAAGATAAAACAACCATACAACGTGTATAGCCGAGAATGAAGTAAAAATCAGGGTTTGTTCAAGGCATAGGTTTGTCTTGCAGTTTTGAAAGTACTTCCTGTCAATGGCCCGACATATTTCAGGATACAGTAAATACCTTCTTCAGGGGCATTCAATAAATAACGCAAAGTACATGCTGCAAAATATAATAAACAACATTAGTGGCTTTCCCCTAGTACATATGTCACCACCCATGGACATAGTTTTTACAGGGCAAGCAACAGACATTTAATAGCATATTCCCATATTTAACATAAGAGAGGATTACCTTGTTAGGCCATGTTCCAAACCTGCCTCGAGTACGTGTCAACCCCTCAATGCTTGGTGCCTGCAGAACAGTACTGCGGCGACTCCCTCAGAGAATGGGGGAGTGCCTAGGTGGTAGGTGGGTGGAGGTGCCCCAGAGCCCACTGAACTCCCAAATTTCAGCTCGTCGGTGAATGGACCAGGCCACAGCGGAACAACGTGGCCCCTCGCGTCTTCCCACACCTTAGATGGAGAATCTCTAAAGACAATGTGTGAGGAATAATAATCATCAAAGTTGAATAAAAACACCCGAAGCAACCGAAATGAACGATCAAAGCATTGAAAGCAGAGGCTAATTCCTACAAGATTAGAGTCACACTCATAGGGGACTGGAACATACCATGTTCCCTGATTTTACTGATTGCATCAAATAAAATATAAAATGATTCGATTATAAAAAAGTCCATGGTTAGGGGGATTCTATCATCGAAACAATAGATTATGCAGCTGGCAGGGCAGTGTTAGACTGCCACGTATGAAAAACTCTTAATATATAAATCCAATTAGAGACAGCACAAGACCATTGTACGGGGCCGTATCATGATCTCCAGCATAGACCAGCATAGACTGCCACATATGAACAACTCTTAATATAAAAATTAAATTAGAGACAGCACAAGACCATTGTGAGGGGCCGTAGCATGATCTCCAGCATAGACCTGGCCCCATAGACATACCCACTTTTGCATAAACTACATGTACTGCTATAATGACAATCCTCATTAACGACGGTTTTGTAATGCCGACAACTGAAGGATAACTTCAATCATTATAGAGGGACAGTATCAAGGGTGCTTACCTAACATCTGCTATTTTGAGAAGAGTGTGAGCCGGGTCTGCATCAGATGGTGGCATCTAAGCTGCACGGGCAGGCGCCGCCATTAAATAGACCCGCGTGTGTGCAATGGAGCTCAAAAGGCGCCCTACGTCACGTGACGTTACACACACGTGGGTCTATTTAATGGCGGCGTCTGCCCCTGCAGCTTAGATGCCGCGATGATTGCAGTTATCCTTCAGTTGTTGGCATTACAAAACCGACATTAATGAGGATTGTCATTATAGCAGTACATGTAGTTTATACAAAAGTGGGTATGTCTATGGGGCCAGGTCTATGCTGGAGATCATGCTACGGCCCCTCACAATGGTCTTGTGCTGTCTCTAATTGAATTTATATATTAAGAGTTTTTCATGCGTGGCAGCCTAACACTGCCCTGCCAGCAGCATAATCGATTGTTTCAATGATAGAATCCCCCTAACCATGGACTTTTTTATAATCGAATCATATTTTATTTGATGCAATCCGTAAAATCAGGGAACACGGTATGTACCAGTCCCCTATGAGTTGGACTCTAATCTTGTAGGGATTAGCCTCTGCTTTCAATGCTTTGATCGTTCATTTCGGTTGCTTCGGGTGTTTTTATTCAACTTTGATGATTATTATTCCTCACACATTGTCTTTAGAGATTATCCATCTAAGGTGTGGGCAGACGCGAGGGGCCACGTTGTTCCGCTGTGCCCTGGTCCTTTCACCGACGAGCTGAAATTTGGGAGTTCAGTGGGCTCTGGGGCACCTCCACCCACCTACCACCTAGGCACTCCCCCATTCTCTGAGGGAGTCGGCGCAGTACTGTTCTGCAGGCGCCAAGCATTGAGGGGTTGTCACGTACTCGAGGAAGGTTTGGAACAAAGCCTAACAAGGTAATCCTCTCTTATGTTAAATATGGGAATATGCTATTAAATGTCTGTTGCTTGCCCTGTAAAAACTATGTCCATGGGTGGTGGTGACGTATGTACTAGGGGAAAGCCACTAATGTTATTTATTATATTTTGCAGCATATACTTTGCGTTATTTATTGAATGCCCCTGAAGAAGGGATTTACTGTATCCTGAAACATGTTGGGCCATTGACACGAAGTACTTTCAAAACTGCAAGACAAACCTATGCCTTGAACAAACCCTGATTTTTACTTCATTCTCGGCTATACACGTTGTATGGTTGTTTTATCTTTATCATTTTGTATTCTCAATAAATTGTAATAGCTTTTTATATGTTTCATATTGTCTACTGTGCTTTGAAAGTCCCAATTAATTAGGGGGTTACTTATCACTGATACCCCTTGATGGTATATAGCACATGTTGAGACACTGTGTGATTTGGGGGCTTAAGAAGTTGCTGTTTTTAAGTAAACGCCTTTTAGGAATGGGATCATGGACCAAATCTCAGTGAGAAGCCACTAGGTGTGTTCTCATTCAATTTTGTAGTTTTAGGTATAAAATAACATTGCAAAATTGTCATTCACATTAGTTAGGGCAGTGTTTAGCAACCCCAGTCCTCAAGGTGCAACACACAGATCATTTTTTCTGGTGTGATGTTAGCATTTTCACTGCCTTAGTAATTAGCACAGTCGTTTCAACAGAGTTAAATCTTGAAAACAGGATCTGTTGCTGCACCTTGAGGAGTGGTTTTGCGAAACACTGAGTGAAGTTAACAAAGCATTCACATTTCAAAGTGTGTAAAAATTTGTAAAAAAGTACAAACAACGAGTATAAATTTTAAAAACAAAAAAAACATGAGCCAACAGCTGTAACCAAACACATTAGACAAGTCAAGGGAAAATTAGAATTTTGCAAGCATGTCCACAAAATCTCTCATTCTGCACTGTAATGCAGTAGCAGCCTCCTTGGTTTTCTCCAGTTCCTTGCAACATATCAGCACTCATTCTGTAAATTGTGCAATGTGGAAGTGCATGACCTGGTAATAAGAGTAAAATGTATTAAGGCAAGGATCGTCAAGTGGCTGAGGCCCTACATAGTGATTTATGGTCAAACTAATTGTAAATCTCATGAAATACTTACCTACCCAGTCGATTGTTGGGTGTGACTTACTTGCCCTTCAGACAACTACACTACTATGAATGTACACACTGCAACTACTATGTAATCTTGGCCCTGATGTCTGGGTCTCCAAAACTATGGTACCTATCTACACAGACAGCTCCTTCCACCTCTTCCTTACCCATGCTAATGTTAAAGCACTACATACTCTACTAATGTGTGTACTGGGTGTTTGCTTTTGAGATGTAAACACTCGACATGTCAATACAGAAGAAGCAACATTAGAAGAATACTTACTTGCGCAAAGAACAAGCTCACCAACACCTTCTTCATTTTCAGGCACACTTTGGCCCTCACTGTGACTCATGTTGGTGGATTTTTCACCAAGTAGTCCAAAGTCTGTGCTGGGTTCAGGAGACAGATCCCATGGGTCCAAACTCAGATCTTGGAGGACAAGTTCACACTCAATTTCCTCAGAAAAAGTACAATACAACATTCATTAATCCTCCCAAAGTCACATCTGTTTCTAGAATACATTTTGCTAAATTAGTTAACCAACCTTGCATTGTTCTGGTGGTAAACTTGTTTGGTCACTAGTTGACTCCACCATGCTGGACTCTGGAGGATTTCCTGGCAAAAATGCATAAAAAAGGGAAGATGATGCCATTTGCCAGAGGGTAAAGACTATGACCCCCGTCTCATATGGGATTCGGGATGTATGATGCCCATCATAGCAGGCAGGACTTTGTGTGACTGCAAGCACCGGGGGCCCTCCTCTCCCCATTCCTGCACTGGCAAGGCTGCATTAATGGGCACTGATGAGGCAGGCAGCAACCAACAAGTGATAGTTAACCCTTCATTTCCACCTGAAACCCCTGCCTTTTTGCCCCGGTCTGTGGCTAAATGAGTTTGTTGTTTAATTTTGGTCTTACCTTTTTTTAGGGAACGTGGCCTTGTTTTCTCCACTGTTGCTGGCCTAGGGATGGGAGCCTCCTTTTTTTTATTTTCCCTGTTGAAGGTTTAAAAAGACTATAAGTACAAAATATAAAGGAATGTCTAAAAACATTAACAACTTCATATATACTTTAGATTTACCTTCATCTTGTGAATCCCAAGTCATACAAACAAACAGTTTCTAAGCTTAGATATAATTCTCTCTAGCTACTTTTACAAAGAACATATACAGATACATAATTTACACATATAAATACTGGTTAGATACAACTATTGCTTACTTTTAAGGATATGATGGATGTGACCTAGCTGGTCTTGTTCCAGGTGCTTCAGATCAGACCATATTTTTCGGATTTGATCCTTCGATCACTCCACGCCATATTCTTTCTGGAGACATGTGATGACCTTCTCCAAAATGAAGTATTTTAGGCTGTTGGGCCTCTCATAATTCTTCAGTTTACAGTCATAATCATGCCACTCCATGATGCCCACCATCTCAGCCTTGTTCATTGCTGTGACTTTCCCCCTCCTATGAGCTCTACCACCGCTGACTGCAACTCCCCGAATCTGCCATATCCTGCATGAATGTTCAGTCAAGTGTGTAACATGCAGGATAGGAGAGTCGTTCACACCCCAGTGTCATGACGCACCTTAGAGCGGAGTTGGATGCATACGCAGTGTATAAAGTCAGATCGCACGTTCAATGCAATTTCAGGTACAATCTCGGAGTGGAGGACGGACGACCAGCAATGTGCGAAATTGGGCAGAAAACGAAAGTACAACTTGAAATTGGGCATAGATGGTTAGTGAGCTCTGCTGTTTAGATTTGGGCCTAGATGGAGGATTAATGGGCTCTACTGCTTAGATTGGGGCCTAGATGGAGGATTAATGGGCTCTACTGCTTAGATTGGGGCCTAGATGGAGGATTAATGGGCTCTACTGCTTAGATTCGGGCCTATATTGGGTCCAGTTTATGGGTAAGCCAGGTGAACTTGCATTATGCTTTGTCTTGTGTTGTCTTGCAGGCATCACGAGTGATAAATTTACCTCACCCGAGTTTCTGCCCCATTTCATAGACTAGTACCGCCAGCTGCCATGTCTTTGGAGGATCAAAAGTAAAGAGTACTCCAATATAAAACTAAGGCAGGCAGCATTGGAGAAACTGGCAGAGCTGTGTAAAATGGTTACCCCTGATGCTGACTATAAAGCTTCTTACACACAAGACCTTAAAAAAAAACGTCCAAAAATGTCAGTAGCTTATCAGGGATGTTTTCAGCTTTTACCAGCATTATTTTACTGCAGTTTTTTCATTTTTTTGTGTTTTTAAAGGGTCAGCATTTTGTTTTTTTTTCTTCCAATTGGTCTAAAACGTCCAAAAACGTTGGGGATTGATGTTTTTGAGCGTTTTGGGGCATTTTTGGACGTTTTTAAGCGTTTGAACATTTTTACAGCTGAAAAACGTCCAAAAAAACCCTCAGCTCTTGGGCTTTTTTTACAGCTCAAAAATGTCACTGCTAAAAACAGCTGATAACAGCCTGTGTGTGTATGAACACATAGGATAACATGATGGAGGGTTTATTGACTGTAGACAAAAACGTCTGCAGCTGAAAGCAGCTGCTGAAAAACAGTCAAAAAACGTCCTGGGTGCATGAGGCCTAAATATGTGCATCAGAAAAGTGCCAACCTCAGGAGCACATTTAAGAGGGAACTGAATAAGAACCGAGAATCTGAGAGGTCAGGAGCTGCAGCAGATGACGTGTATGTCCCCAGGCTGTGGTACTTTGACAGCCTGCGGTTTCTCATCAAGCAGGCTGACCCCAGGCCATCTCTTTCCACCCTGCCCTCCACCTCTGCTGAAAGCACAGTTCCTGAACCTGAAGATGAAGATGTGGAGGAGCCCATCTTGACACAGGTATAGCTTTGTTGAACATATTGTCATAAAAAACCACAATGATGATAACTAAACATTATCAAAAAAATATTTCAGCCTTTGTTGTTTCTATATCAAAACACAGTTGTGACCAAAAATGATTTGAAGGATAAATCAAAATGCTCTTGCTAGAATGATAGTCTTTTCTATTTCTACATATTCAATTAGCAACAGTGAGGAAATGGAAATTTGGTTTGATTGATGACCAACACAAACAAATATATTCTAATAATGTCACATTTTCATGCACAGGAAAGTGTCAGTCTTGAGGAGCCAGCTGAAAGTTTGCAGGCAGTGGAGTCCCAGATACCCCCATTACATCCTGCTGCAAAAAGAGGATGCAAGACAAGAAACCTGGAGGAGACGGCTTAATCTTTTCTGAGCCAGGCCCCAACGGTGCTTCAGAGGGACCCTGAATCATTTGCTTCTCTGACAGCCAGAAAGCTGCACCTCATGACCTCATACCAAAGGGGCAGGTCTGATCATCCAGCTGCTTAACAAGGGGGAGAGAGGCCATATTACAGATGCTACTCATATCTCTGAGTATGTGCCTCCACCTCCACAACCACCCCACCCACCACAGCAGCATGCCAGTCAGTGGCAATATCAGCCACATAACCCCCACCAACCCCCATGGTCTGGGGATTATCCCCACTGCCCCCATTTATAATTTCTAGTAATCTCTGTATTTTTTGGTGTAATATTTTCTTTTCTTTTGGTTATTTTCCGCATTTTCTGCATACAATGCACTTTTGGTTTCAGTTTGATTCTTTTTGCTGACAGATAGCATGTCTAATTTAATTTATATTCTTTATTTTTTCTTCACAATAAAGAGTAATGTGAAGAAGAATACTTGCCTATGTTTTTTGATTCAAATGACAGGTTTGAAGTAGGCAGTTACATTAACCAATTCAGATCCGTGCTATAGCCGATTGACCCCTGCGTGGGAAGACTGAACGGACTTTTGTTTTGTTTTTTTTCCATTTAATAAACGTGGGCTACCAGGCCCTTAACTATAATGACGTGGACTCACTGCACAAAAAGGCAGCTATCACTTGAGCTAAACCAGAGAAAGGTATTCAAACCTGAAGGACCTATAGTGAAGGATAAAGCTGATATCAGTGAGTGGAAAGGAAGAATCAGGGAAAGCAGAGTTCCCCTAAGAAAAGAGAATAAGCCCAGGGACCCCAAGAGAGGAGGGAGAAGGCTGAGTATAAGGAACTGCGGGACGTACCTGGAAGCACACACGGAAGAAGGGTTGGGCCTACGTGGCTGACGGCCAGCACAGAGGTGTCCCAACTGCAATTGTGGGTCCACGTGTTCCTCCCTCCGGATCGAAACAAAGGGGGGGTATGTAATGGTGAGAGTCCCTGTCCTTATGGGATTAGATTAAAAAGGGACACAGAGTTTGCATGTCGGTTTGACTGCAAGACCACAGAAATTAGATTCTAAATGGAGAAAATTGCTCTGGCAGCTTTCTCCAGATTTTGTTATTGCTGGATGGGACTCTGTAGTTTGGAGATCCCTAAGCGACTTGGGTGGGACGGGATCTCCAACCCTGAGTCCGGGTCTTATGGACAACCAGCAGGTTGTGTGCCCAGGTGCCGATTTAACGAGGGACTGGTGAGAGCAGTAGGGGGGAAGGAAGGTGGAGGATGAGCAGCTTGTTGCTGCTGTTTCAAGACAAACCCCTGTCAGGAAGACTGTCTGCCCTGTGGGAGACTGCAGCCCGAGTAAGGAGGATTCTATGCCCAGGGGCTGGGAAAGGCTGGCCAGCTTTGAGAGTCGGAGAGACTAAAGAAGCCAGTGAGTCCAGGGGGCTGGAAGGAATCAAGTCTGTTGGGAGCAAGCAGAGGAACTACTGACAAGACAGCCAGGTGGCTTGGTATGTTTTCATTTAAGTGCTAATGAAGTTTGACCCCCTGCGTGGGAAGACTGAACGGACTTTTGTTTTGTTTTTTTTCCATTTAATAAATGTGGGCTATCAGGCCCTCAACTATACCCCCTGTCTGACGTGGACTCACTGCACAAAAAGGCAGCTATCACTTGAGCTAAACACCCCCAATATTACAATGGCTACAGCGCGGACCTACTTTGCCGAGGCGCCATCAATTGACGTCCACCAATTTACGTGCTTCCCGCACACCCTTAGGGTGCGCTCTCGGGCTTGGCGCACGCTGCGTGAGCATGTGTTATGAAACCACAGTAAACATTCTGTTATGAAACGACAGCAAATATTCATGTCTTATCTGTTGCCTACCTTTGCTGCATGTGTCCAGTTAAAGGTCTGGCCTCCCTCATCTGTGTGCTTTAGTAGGCCCTCCTCAGCTGGTCTCCACCCCAGGCCTTAATTGGGAACAGGATATAACACCTGGCAGTGCAAGCCTGCATTGCTGATCAATGTTTGCCTGTGTTGGCTTTGTGTGTGGTAGTTCCTAGCTTTTTCTTTGAATCTCAGAGTAACGATCTTTGGCTTGTCTGACTATCCCTGTCTGCCTTAAACCCCGATCTAGGCTCAATCTCTGTTTATCCCTGACTATCATTGCAGTTCCTGCACTGCTGCTTCCTCTCTTCCACCTGTAGCCAGCCGAGCGTGAGCTGGGGAACCCGGGGGCCGCCCGCTGGATCTAGTTGCAGCCAAATCCATCCTCACCACCAGAGGCTCTGGTGAACACCCGCTGGCTCTTAGATTCCGCGCCCTGGGGAAACCGATGCACTAGCTCCCTGTGTTTCAGTGTTCGTGTTCTAGGGGGCCCTCTCCCCATATCAGCCGGAACTCCTTAGCAGCAGTCAGCCATAGGTCCACAACCTTGTGGTGCGCTACACAACCCTTGGTGGGATTCGCACTCAAGTGGTGCACACCTGTCACCAGACCCCAGGTGTCGTGCCCGCGGGTCGGGTGGACTCGATGTCCGCTGGTGACCCGCGATCACCTAATAGAGAAGCAGCACAGGTAACCGCTAATGTAAACATGGTGGTTCCCCGTTCTGTCAGGGGACATAACAGAGATCTACTGATCCCTGTAATCGGAATCAGTTAAATCTGTAATGTCCCTGCCAACCCAGCTCCCACACAGTTAGAACACAGTGAGGGAACACATTTTTTTTGTTTCAATCTTTTTTTATTAAAGTAAACAACAAAAGAGACATATGTTTACAAACTGATAGCGGGTGGAATTCCCATTATTATACATAGGAAGATAATTAAACAGAAATACAGATATAGTTAAGCATAACAATGTTAGGCAGACAGATGACTATGTCTTAAGAGATTACTGGATTTATATGTGCATAGAACTCAGAGGCCTTCTCCTGTGCAATTGAACATGCCTCCATCCCGTCTGCTCACCCCACCAGGGTACATTCTGGGTGGGGGCATTACCGTTTGAAATTATTTTGTTTCCCTTTCCCTATAGGTTTTAAATAGCACTATGTAGATCAAGTGAGAAACAAGGGTCAATGCGGAATGTCATGACCAACATTCTGCCCGTTATGGAGAAGGAGAAAGCCTCCCTTCACAGATTATATACACTTGGAGCTCTTGTATTGATAATTGTACAGAGGGCAAAAGGATACACATTAGTAATCTTAAGCAAATCTACTGTGAGCCTTTATTATCAAAACCTGGGGTGGGGGATGTATAGATTGACCTGTGGGTGTACATCGGGGCTGTTAAATGAAGGGACGGAGATGCCACTAGTTCGCCTTCCACCCCAAATGGGAACACTCTGTGAACTGGCGGGGGCATATCCGTCCGATGTATTGGTTCTCTTATTTTGCTAGCGGGGGCTCCCCTGCCTCAGTTCAGAGTTAAACCGCCTGAGGCCTGAGCATCCCTGGTGCATCCCACCCTCAGGGGTTTCGTGTTTTTAGGTTACATGGTATTTGATTATAAAAGAAGTAGTAATAATTGTTACTCTTTGGGGGAAAGGGTAGTTGCCCAGATGTAGCTTTGGGATCGTAATGGTAACAGTAATACTAATGATAACAGTAAGGGGAGGACAGCATCAGTATGGGGGAAAGGAAAGGCATGAGAAAGGGGAAGAAAAGGAAAGAAAAAGAAAGCCTCCAGGGTACCATCGGGAGAGGTGTGAGGACAGAGTAAAGGTAGGCCCTGCCTCTTCCCACCCCTCCACAAGGGGACCCCGCCCATAGCCTCACATTTAGGGGGCTGGTTGGGAGCCATATCGCCTTTTAATAAACTCTAGCCAACATGCTCAAGTTTTGTAGAATTTCCCCGGGGAGTCTACGGCTTGGTGGACCAAATCCTCTAGTTCTTTTATTTTTTGCGTCCTTTTGATCCATTCCTCCACCGTGTTGGGTTTTGAGTCCCTCCAGTGAAAGGGGGTGCACATTTTGGCCGCATTAATTAAATGTAAAGCTAATGACTTGTGGTACTGTTTTTGTGGTATGGAGGTGTGGTGTAGGAGAAATTGGGCAGGACTGAAATCTAGTGTGTAAGTCGTGATTTCAGAGCTAAGGTCATGAATTTCTTTCCAAAAGGGCTGGATCATCCGACATGACCACCAGATGTGGAGGAGTGTCCCCTCCTCCTCGTTGCATTACCAGCACTGTTGTGAGAATGATGGGTAGAATTTATGCAGTCTGTCTGGTGTCCGGTACCATTTGGAATACATTTTGAACCCGTTTTTCTGATACATTGATCGAGCCCTTGTGTATGTGAGTGAATATGTGTTCCCACTCTAGCGCGGATACGTCTAATGTTAGCTCTCTCTCCCATTGATGGATAGTGCTATTCTGTTTAGGTGCAAGCTTCATGAACATATTAGCATACATTTTGGAGATTAAGTGTCTTTGTGGTTCAGCTCTAATACAGATAGCTTCAAAGGGGGTGTACGCTCTATGCCAGTCCATCAGCGGTTTCGTGTTCATAAGGTAATGTCTAATTTGTAGATACACCAACCACAAAAGTTTACGTGATGGTGTTTTGGCTGCTAGTGTGTTGAACGATATAAAGGCCCTTTGTCAAAAAACTTCTCCCCTCTCCCTAGGAGATCTGTCCCCACCTCTCTGGTCAGTGATTCCAATAGACTCGGGGGGAAGTCTGCGTTATGCATGAGTGGGATGAGGGACTAGGGAAAGAAGAAAGTTGTTCTTGTTTGCCATTTGAAAGTTAGATAGCGTGGGACCAATCAGTGGGTGATCCGTCACAGGAAAGGTGTCTCCGACGAATATCCGAAAACGCCTCCTCTAACGAGACCCAAGCTTTGGATTGTGTATGAATATGCCAGTCTGCGATCCTGGTAAGATTGCATGCCTAATAATATCTTTGGGCATAATCCAATCCCCCCGTTTAAGTTTAGGTGTAATTAGTTTCTCGTAGCTCAGTCTGGCTGTCTTGGAGTTCCATATAAAGTCAGAGCAGATGCGTCGGGATTAGTGTTGAGCGAACCCGGACTGTAACGTTCGGGTCCGTACCGAACTTTCGGGTGTCCGTGGCACGGACCCGGACTCGGACATTTCAAAAATCGCTCGGGTTCGGTCCGGGGTTGTGCTATTTTACTCCACGTGTTGAGAAGCTGCAGGGCAGCCAATCAACAAGCGTTTCACTGGTTTGTCCTTAGAAGCCATCACAGCCATGCCTACTAATGGCATGGCTGTGACTAGCATCGCTAGCAACAAAATACGTCTCGAACTAGACGTTGAGTTTCGTCGCCATACATTTTAGAGATTAAAGACGATAGACAGGAGTCTCGTTGTCGTGTCTGTCGTCATCATTTCATTAGATAGAGTCCTACGTCCTAGTCCAGAATTTTACAGAGTTTAGAGAGGGAGTTCGAAAGTCGAAGGAAAGGGATGTGATTGGGTTCCTCGTACACTGACGTCGTGACACTGAGGTCGAATATTTCTCCGACCCACTGTACTACGTGACCGGTTAGTGTCGGTACGGTAATCATCCGTACCGACACTACCGAAGATTCC
>BLSH010202041.1:949371-963157 GCA_018402905.1 Glandirana rugosa
TTTTCTCCTGCGGTGTTGCTATCAGTGTGTGAAGAGTGGGAGAAGAGAGTTGCATTGACAATCCAACACAATGGGCAGCACATTGAACACATTTTATAAGTGGTCAGAAACTTGTAAATAACTCATGAAAGAATAAAGTTACAACCAAGCACACCATTGTTTTTCTTGTGAAATTCCCTATAAGTTTGATGTGTCACATGACCCTCTTCCTATTGAAAAAACAAAAGTTGGATTCAAAATGGCAGACTTCAAAATGGCCGCCATGGTCACCACCCATCTTGAAAAGTTTCCCCCCTCACATATACTAATGTGCCACAAACAGGAAGTTAATATCACCAACCATTCCCATTTTATTAAGGTGTATCCATATAAATGGCCCACCCTGTACACACTGTACACACAGAAGGTGACAAAGCTCCCAGCGGCTGCAACGAGCGGTGAGTCTGCCACTGAAAATGACATGACTCCCTTAGCCCTGCAGCAGGACGGATCACAACCAGACCTACTTACCCGGATTGAAAGAATGCTCACCAGAGCTCTTAAAAACACCTCAGACACAATTACTGAAAAACTGACCCATGAAATCCAGGAGGTGGGCAGACAAACCACAATCCTGGAATCACTCTTGGCTCATGTGGTTTGCCTTCAGGAGACACATATTTCTTTTTTTTTTTTTTAACAATATTCTTTTATTGAGTTTTCAGGGATATACAAATTGAGGAAAACAGTATGACATAGAAGTGCAATAATGGTTGTACAGATGTGGTTACCAACAGCTGTACATATAGCAATGCTACGTATCATCCAGCATACATTAAACATATGTATTAGAAGCCTGACTGCTGGTGTGGTCTGAGTTGCGCCTGCCCCTAACTGACACTCCAGAGGGAGCATGCAGTGTGTAGTGTTCCGTCTGGTGTAGTCGGCCAAGCCAGTGGTCTTCATACAGTAAGGTCATCAAAGTTGCTCCCGAAGTTATTTGATTTTTAATATTGCTTAAGGTTCAGATTGTCAAAGTACAGTTGGAGTGGGTAAGCCAGAGATTCCACCGGTTCAGGAATTTAGACATTTGCAGGTGAGCTTTGGCATACATGAGTTCCATCTCACATTGATTATTAACAGCTGCAATAATTTCCGGAAGAGATGGAAGATTGGGCGTTTTCCAGTTTTTGGCCAGAAGTGATCTGGTAGCAAAGAGGGTATGAGACAGCATTGTCTGTGTGGGTATTGGCCAGGAGTCAATATCCAATCAAAGCAGGAGCATTTGTGGCGAAAGTGAGATCGGTGTGGGCAATATAGAAGATAGAAGATAGAAGCTTCGATATCGTATTCCAAAAAGTTTTTAATTGGGGGCAGGACCACCATATGTGAAAGGTTGATGCAGGTTGTTTGCATGCTCTCCAACACTCATTGGATGTTGATGGGTATATCCTAGTCAGTTTTTGTGGCGTAAGGTAAAGAGACACATATTTCTACCTACTCCACACCTAAATTCTTTAGTAAACAGTACCCGCAAGTGTACACAGCCTCAGCACCCACTATGTAACAGGAGGTACTGATAGCATTCCATCTTACTACTCCATTCACACTCCTGGCAGAGATCAGAGACCCAGGAGGTCGCTACCTTATACTCACAGGTCTGCTCTAGACTGTGAAGTCACAATAGTCTTGTATTATGCTCCCAATAAGCAACCCCTGTCATTTCTCTCACACTTATTGTCAGTTATAGCCTCACATACACAAGGTATACTTCTAATATGTAGGGACTCCAACCAGGTAATATATCCACTCCTTGATAAGTTCCTGGTCCCATCCACCGCGCAACGCCTCACATATTATTATTATACAGGATTTATATAGTGCCAACAGTTTGCGCAGCGCTTTACAACATTAGGGCAGACAGTACAATTACAATTACAATACAATTCAATTCAATACAGGAGGCATAAGAGGGCCCTGCTCGTTAGAGCTTACAACTCTTAAACCAACACTCCCTTCTTGACTCCCGGCGAGAACAGAATCCAGCTAAGTGGCAATATATGTAGTACTCCCATCCCCACAAACAATTCTCTCACATTGACCACATCTTGGTCACGTTAGCACTACCCTTCTAGTCTTGACCTCGGATATTGTGCCCTGCGCCTGGTCAGGCCACAATGCAGTCATTACCTCTTTCTCCTCTCTGGTCCCTAGACCAAACAGCCATTCCTGTTACATTAATGCAGTGGTTCTCAACTGTGGTCCTCAGGACCCACCAACAGGTCAGATTTTAAGTATTACCTTGGGGAGATGCAGACTAGAACACTGCAATCACTGAGCAGCAAATGATATCACCTGTGATGTATTTCAGTTATCCTGCAAACCTGGCCTGTTGGGGGGTCCCGAGGACCGGAGTTGAGAACCACTGCATTAATGACAGCTTACTAGCAAACCCATCCCACTATCTGGAAATTGCAACAGCAATAAAGCAGTATCTAACTAACAACATATCTTTGGGGGTTTTCCCTCTGACATTATGAGAAGCACACAAACTAAGTACCAGGGGTGTGTGTATTAGTCAAACTTCCCACCAACGCAGAGAAAAATGTCTTCGACATAAACTACTAGAAGAAGCTTTTTACACTACCTCTGAGGCCTTCCAAACCTCACCGTCTCCGTCAACCAAACAAAATTTCGAAAGAGTTTGCTTAGAACTCAATCTTTTCCTCTGAATGGGCGGAAAAAATACTTCACAGATCGCAACATAAGCTCTGTATGAACGCTAACAAACCAGACACATTCCTTGCATAAACGATCCGCAAAGCTGACTTCACCCCTAAACCGGTACGTTGAAGTTGACAAAAGACATATATTCCAGTAATCCTCTAAAGGTAGTACAAGAATTTTGCAGGCGCCTTTCCAATCTATACAAAAACCCCAACACCTCAGACCACTCTCATATATAGATAAACATCTTTCTACTATCAGCCTCCCTACCCTTTCTTCCTTTCACAAAGAAACGCTGAAAAAACCCATTTCAGCTGAGGAAATCCAACAGGCCATAAAATCACTGAAACCACACAAACGCCCAAGTCCTGACAGTTTTTCGACAATTTACTACAAAAAGTTTGCAGACCTTCTCATCCCACCACTGGTAGAAGCCCTTAACTCTCAAACTTAAAAGGCCATTCCTTTCGTACAGAATCACTCACTGCATCGATTTCAATGATACCAAAATCAAACATGGATGACACCACCGGGTCTAATTATAGACCAATATCCATACTCAACCTGGATATAAAACTTTTAGCCAACGTTCTGTCAACACACCTCAATCCCATCATAGGTTCCCTAGTTCACAAGGACCAAATGGGATTCATTCCCTCCCGCCAAGCAGGGGACAATATCAGAAGAGCCACACTACTAGATCATGCTGCCCGCACCTGCCATATACTGTCTTGCTACATCTCCCTTGACATTCGAAAGGCATTCAGCATACTTTCCTAGTTCTATCTCACATCTGTCCTTCAACTATGGGGGTTTGGCTCCCACTTTCTACAATGGGTTTCCGCCTTTTATCAAAACCCGAAAGCCTTCGTGTGCTACTCGGGTTTACACTCTGAGTTCTTCCCCATTGAACAAGGTACTCGTCAGGGCTGTCCTCTCTCACCACTCCTCTTCGCACTAGCCATTGAACCGCTAACAATCCTGATTCGATCCAATCCAAACATTCAAGGCCTGGAACTAGGGGGTCATCAACACAAATTATGCTTATTTGCGGACAATGTCCTCATCTTTTTAACTTCACCCTTGATCTTCTCCTCTAACTTGCTGGAGACTTTATCCCGATTTGGTAAGGTTTCAGGACTTATTACTAATCCCCAAAAATCAACCGCCCTAAATATCTTCTTACCATCCAGTCTACAGGCTCAAGTAAGTGAAATTCTTCCATTCCCCTGGGCAGCCTCCAACATCTCATACTTAGGAATTAAATTTACAGCAAACCCCAATGACCTTTGTGCTGCCAACTACCCTCCCATGCTATCCCACCTCACTAGCCTAATGTCCAAATGGGCTACCTTACCTCGGGCATAGATGGGCAGAATCACGGTAGTTAAGATGTTGATACGTCCCAAAATTCTTTACCTCTTCTGGGTATTGCCCATACCAGTCCCATCCTTCTATTTCCGTGTTCCCCAATTAATCTGAATTACATCTGGACTAAAATCAAACCTCCCCTGCCCAAACCCACTCTCTACACTCCCCGTATTAGAGGCTGGCTTAGTGTACCCAACTACACAAAATACTACTACGCTGCACAACTTGCACAACTTCCCAAATACCATAATACTAATGAGATCCCGCTATGGGTAGCAATCGAATCGGTAGATAGTGGCCCTCTTTCCATGGCTAACCTACTGTGGCCTTCACCATCACAACGTAGGTCCATAACTAGCCCTGTATACTAAGAGTCAATCAGCACAACTACCCAATCACAAGCCCTAAAGTAGTTGAACACCATGGGCCAATATATTAAATCCCACAGTTAGTAAAGAGTTCATAAAGTGATAATAATCTAAAATTCATATATACAAAATGCATAGGATCATAAGCTCAATGTCCATATTAATAACAGTCCATATCATAAACTGCATCCCAGTGTTCTTGTGATGACACAAACTTGATAAAGTGCTTCCGTGCAGATCCACTACCTTTGGTAACTCTAGCAGCTCACCTTCATATCATGACCCTTATAACGAGGGTCATACAGCGCCTTTTTCCTTTACAAGGAAAGTGTAGTGGTAGTATTCATCATCCCAAGGATGCAGGACAGAGACCAGGAAGTCCGCACTCTAATATCCCACACCGCTATAGTTAGATATCTCAGTAGCATAGGTGACACATCACATGCGGATAAAGAGGAAAAAGCATAGTGTTCTCTGCCACGTTTCAAGTATTCTTTAATAAAGTAAGATTATTACTCACAAATACAGCACCGTCACCCAGTGCAAGGTACACAAGCATGTAGATAAAAGCCGCTGGTAAGAACAAACTTCATGTACATTCAAAGCAGCGATGATCACGGTTGACTTCACGCAACTTCCTCCCTTCTGTACACATTGTGTTCCAAAGACCAGAACTTCATCAGGGAATACAGAAGTGAAGCGAGGGAGGCACTCGCTTTAAATAGTGCCGCTTCCTCAGTGAAGACGCACTTCTCTATTGTTGCTACCATTCACCATAGCAACTCAGCCAGAACCCGGAGATGCGCTGGGACATGACTACAAGCCACCTTTCATGCTCAAGGATTTAGTGACAACTTTCAACAACAGATATTACAAAAAATATAACAAAATCTATGTATAAATACCTATAACACCACTCAAGTGTATTTTAAAAAATGTTTAAAAAACAACATCTAACCACGTCCATCGCTGCTAAAACTGCTAACAATAAAATTAACGATCAGAAATAAAACAATTACTATCAAAATCGACATTTAAGGTACTAAAACTTTTGTCTCATAAATCCAAAAGGACTCCCTCTGGCTCAACTGGCAAATAAAATCCCTCCCCCCTCCAATGTTTAGTAACCTGTTCTATGCCCCAAAATTGTAATCCCCTGGGGTCTCTATTGTGAAACATATTAAAATGATGGGATACGTTATGCGTTTTTAGCCCCTTTTTGATGCTGCCCGCATGCGCCCTTAAACGGACATGCAGGGGTCTTGATGTTTTGCCTACATATTGAAGACCGCAACTGCATTCGAGCATGTAGACAACATAAACTGTCTTACACATGGTGAGTTGCTGAATCTTATATTCCCTCTCAGTTGCAAAAGAAACAAATTGTTTATGCTTCTTGACATTATCCTTAGAATGCCTGAAGGCAACGCATCGCCCGCAGGCATAAAAGCCTGTCAGAAACTAAAACAACCGACTTTCAGAGTGTACAGGGGGGTCAATGACACCAGGTGTTAGGCGGTCCCATAATGTAGGAGCCTTCCTGTATATGAATTGAGGTCTTTCAGGTAGTACCGGCCCCAGCACCCTATCCATTTTTAGTATTGACCAGTTTGTATGTACTATTTTCTCCAATTTTTTTATGTTGGATATTATAATCCAACACAATCTTAAAATGGTGTCCATCTAATTTCCTATCTTTATTGTTATCGGCTATTAACGTCTGCCTATCCATGGCCTTTACCCTTCCTATCTCATTATCAAAGTTTCCTTGTCATATCCCTTCTGCTGAAACCTCTGAGAGAGAACTTGGGACTGAGTGACAAAATCCTCCTCCTGAGTACAGTTTCACCTTAACCTAATAAATTGTCCCCTGGGGATATTGCCCAACCAAGTTTGGTAGTGGCAACTCCCTAGAGGAATATACGCATTGCGGTCTGTGGGCTTGAAGTGATTGATCATACTAAAATTATCACCTTTCCTGGTTATCTCCAAATCCAGAAACACTAAATGCTCCACACTTATGTTCCAAGATGAGGAGATATTCCTGGTATTGTCGTTCATCCTATGTATAAAAGTATCCAGGCTGGGCCTATCATCCTCCCAGACCATAACCAGTAGCACTCAAGCTCCGGGGGCGGTCCCCAAAGACCACATCTTCCTCCCAGTGGGCCATAAATAAACTCCCATAGCTACCCCCCGAGTCTACAGAAAAAAAAAAATATACCAGAAGTAATTTCTTGACAAGCAAAATTTTAAGCTATCTATCACTAACCCTGTTACTAGACACAGTCTAACCATTTGGGACAGACTGAAAATCCGCTTTGGCCTCCAATCCTCTCATAGTCCCCTCCTTTTCTTCCTTTGCAACCCTTCTTTCTACCCGGCCTGGTCTACACAATCCTCTTTTTCAGCATGGTCTAAAGCTGGATTAATCTGAGCCCACCACAAACCAGCATGCCCTTTCCAATGCTTTGCGAAACACATAACCTTCCTCCTGCCAAACTCTTTAGATATTTCCAACTTAAGCATTTCTTCTCTCAAACTATACCCTCTACTCTGAGTACCCTAAACTTCACAACCTTTGAAAAAGCTAGCAAGACTGACCCTCATAGACGGGAAAGGAAGAAAAGAGGCGCCTCTAAGTGCAGACTTTAAAAACAGTTTATTAAAACCAACAATTGGCAACTCACATGAGACAGAAGATAAAAGCACATGAGCAGGTCCTCAAAGGGGTAACATCAGTGAGACGTCCATAGGCCAGGATTCATAGCACCATCATGAACTGTAGCAAGCGTCCCTGTGAGTTGGTAACCGGCCGGAGACAGGGGAATCTTGAAATGAGGCTTGGTTCCGTGGCAGCTAGAGTCCCAGGATGATGACGTCACTGGACAGCGACGCGTTATCCGAGCTGGCGTGCTGCGATTGGTGTGGCAGCCGCGCTCCTTTATCAAGCTATAGGTCAGGACCAAAGGGGTTTGTTTTATGTGCAAAGTAAGGGGCGGGGTGGTACCAATAAAAGAAAAGGGGATGGTTTCGAGAATAAAACTAAATAACAGAGGGGCCGGAAGAGGGAGGGGAGAAAAGGATGATGAAGGCAAAGGGATATAATCTATATAGTGTGTATATGAAACAACATTAACAGTACAAGATACATAGTGCTAATAATAAATTATAAAAAATTATATATCATATGTAACTGAAGGAAAATTCCTACCATAACATTAATCAAAATATAAATATCATTCTGATGACCATATTGAAAGCGTATGATAGACGAGGACTTATCTCGGACCTGTATTCTCAACTACTTGCCTACCCAACAACGACCCCACCGACTTATGTCGGAAAATGGGAGAGGGACCTCAGCCTCACTCTTGATACCACAGACTGGTCAAAAATCTGGCAGGCTACTAAATCTGCCTCTCCGAACATTGTGGCACTTGAGGCCAATTATAAGGTGCTCACTAGATGGTACCTGGTCCCCACTAGGATATCCAAATTCCTTCCCAGGTACTCCCCAAATTGCTTCTGAGGCTGTGACACACCAGGCACCCATGTACACATATGGTGGGAATGCTCCATAGTCCATACCTTCTGGATAGAGGTATTCAGGATCCTATCAACTTTGTTTGATTCACCCCTGTTACCTGACCCTGCAGTTGCACTCCTAAATAGCAAACCACAGACTTTAACATTCAGTCAGTTTAAACTCTTACTCTTTGTCACAACAGCAGCTAAACAAACCATAGCAAAGGTATGGAAATCTGCTTCATTATGTATATTGGCAATGAAACATAGAATCACCCAAGCCATGATCCATGCCAAATCTGAAGCAGTCATACTGGATAAAGTGTCTAACTATGAAAGACTTTGGAGACCCTGGATCACCCACTTCTTACCACCAGACCTAGATGACTCATGTATATACTTCCCCAGTGATGTTAATACACCCTTCCTACATAATACAAGACCGTATACACGGTTGCGGGTAATTAGAACCTCTCCACCCCCTTTCTTTCCCATCTGCTACTCCTTTAACCCCCTTTTTTTCTCCTCCTTACTCTTTAGGCATATTTGATAAACCTGCTCCTCCAACTCGCCCCACACCAGAGGGCCTATACGGCCCACTATTCTGATACCTAAACAATGCGAGATACAAGCTTTCCTCTTTCTCCCCACACTGTTGATGGATGATGAGATATATCCACCCACGACCTTCTCCCCATGGTATACTTTGAACATGACTTTGGGGACAAGACCACACTACACCCCGACCCCTCTATACAGAGGAGCCCTTCTGAACAAATTAGTGTGCATGTCTTCAGGACCATTTTACTCCCAGTTGTTTATAAAGTTAACCCCCTTTATGGTTCTTTACTGACCCTCTATGTTAGAAGCTTGCCTCCTGTTAGGTACAGGCAACCTAAGCTAGATTGCTCCTTTAACTTGAAAGTCATGTATACTCTTGTTAATTTACACAGACTGTTGTTTGTTTATGACTTAACTATTGTTCCAACAATAAAATACTTGAACAAGAAGAAAACACTGCAGATATATGTGCCCAGCTCAAATTTCTTGAATCGGGTTTACATCCACTTTAAGGCTAAGTCGTGTACTACAAAAGGATAAAGTATTGCATTTTTTAAAATTACTTTTAAAACCCTTTTTTTTTTTTGCACATTCAGGCTATAGGAATGTGTAATAAGATTTTGAACTATATAAGGTTTTTGATGGTCTAATTAAAGTTGAATGCTATGCAAATACAAAACACAACTGTATACTGTAGCCATGAATAAAACAAAAACATTACATTTAATGAAAAGTTAGTATAAGCATTTGAATCTAACTTTGTAGTAGATTTATATTAGCTTTCTGTAATCCTTTATGAGGCAGATTAATAGAGGGAGGGCCCAATTTGTGAATCAGTGAGGCACTTTATTCTGTCTGGTCAATTGTACAATTATGATTAAAACTGAACTCCATGAATTCAGACACTTTCTAAAATGTTCTGAATTACTAGGGACTAAGTCCAACAAGATGCATGTCACCTCATAGATGTATTTCTTTCATTTACATTTTATTTTCACTGAGCGCCAGGAGCATAGCTATCGCTAAACTTCTGGTGCTCCAAAGCTGGACCTTCTTGTCTTTGCTCCTGCAGCTGCCCCCCAACAACCCATTCACAAAATACAAAGCTTTCTGTGAATGGGCAGAGAGAGGAGGAGCAGGCAGAGATGATGTGTTTTGTAAAGGCAGTGCCTCTCCTGTCAAAGTGTCGGGAGTATAGTAATAGCTGTAAAATTCCGATGTAAATTTAAGAGTAAATTCCACAAAATGGTATGACCTTGTTGGACATAGTAAGACAACAAGACCTTGTTGGACATAGTAAGGCAACAGATTTTACAAAGTGAATTGCTGCAATTGCGATTTAAGCTAGGTGAGTGTTGCCATTCATTGTTAAATGCACCCCCAAAGCATATTTACAGTTCACTGCTGAGCACCACAATTCATAGATGTAATCAGTGGTGGCCCATCCATATGGGGCGCAGCCCCTTAATCTACATACAGGGCGACGGACGCATGGATTTCAATGGGTTTTTTTTTTAAGCACGATTACAGCCTGAGGCTCTAATTGGCTTTAAAAAATGGTGGGCTCAGGGCACAGAGCATTGCGCCCTGAGCCCACCCAGTTGTGCGAAAATAACAAATTAATATTCCCTACTGTCTTCCTGATTCTCCTCCCGACCAATCAGGAAGTGGGTCCTGAGACCTGATTGGCCGGAAATATTAGGACTCCAGGCTAATTGGGTCTCAGGACCCACTTCTTTTTCGGCCGTAAGGAGAATCAGGAAGACAGTAGCGAATATCCATCTTCGTGGGGGGGGGATCACCGACTTCCATCTGGTTTGCTGCCCCCCCAAAGTATTGAGCACCAACCGCCACTGGATGTAATTGCTCTGTGTGTTGTGGTGCACTGTGTTTTAAAAAAAAAACAGGGCCTATTTTTTTACTGCACTGAGATTATCTGAAAGCTTGGTCTAGCTCTAACGCACTGCACCTCTGTATATGAAAATGCTGTAGAATGGTTATGGCCATGTAGGTTTTTAGCTGAGGGACATTTTTTTTATTGAAAGCTGTTATTTCTAAAATAGTAATGGTAATTAGAATTTAAATCTATTTTTTCCAACCATTAGTCAGATTAAGTTTTTATTTTGTTATATTATCTGCTGTTCATATTTTTTTTTGTGTGTGTTTTTTTTTTTATACAGCAATTGAACCACCCAAACATTATTAAGTATCTGGACTCATTCATTGAAGACAATGAGTTGAATATTGTCCTGGAACTGGCAGATGCGGGAGATCTTTCTCAAATGATTAAAGTAAGGACAATAGACCTCAATTTTACCTATGAGGAATGTATTTTCTAAGTGCTCTGCATATGGTTTAGCATTTTGAATATGCTTCAGGGAGCACTTATGTCACAAAGAATATTGCTAAACATTATGGAATATAAAATTATTACCAATCATCAGTGTTTCTGTGAATAAGCTATGGTTGAGGATAAAGGGCATATAAAGCATTAATTGCATACAGCTCCATTATGGTCTCCATGAATTGTTTTCGTGGTACTGTAACAGTTAATACATGCTTCGCTCTCATATAATAGGTACTTCCAGATGAGCAGGAAATGTAGTTTTTAAGCAAGATCCTTCTGAGTTCAAGTGCTGATTCTACGATCCATTCCTGCTTATATTCCAGAAATGACGATATAACTGACTAATAGCAAATCTACCTAAGGCATACTGAAGTTCCCAATTTTGTCTCAAAACACCCTGATGCAGGAAAGATCAGTTTTATTATACAAGACCTGTCCACTGTTATCCTGACTCATGTAAAAAAAAATAGTAGGTAATACAAGATGTTCAGTGTTCACACAGCTTACTTCCCAACTATGCATAATAGAAGCATGTACAAAGTCTAGGCATTTAATATGTTGAGGAGAGGCAAGTGGTGCAATTAAGGCACCTACCTGTTAAGGCTCAAGCAAAAGGTAGGTATAAGGGAAACCTACCTGCCTACAATTATTATTTATAAAATACTCTGTTACAGTACTGTACCTTGCCACTAGGCTAGAAGGATTAAAGACTACACAGGGTTCTCACGGGTGCAGATTCAGGGGCTCTAGAGTATCTCACCTAAACAGAGAAACTTTTTTTTCTGTTTTCTTTGTGATTGGTAACACCCAGATTGGGTTCTGAAGTCCAGAGGCTTTGAAGAGTCTTGGGAGGAAACCTTGTATCCAGGTTTTGCTGGAGACCAGCAAGCTAAGTGTGCAGGTGTGCACAGCTGTAAAAATCAAGGGAATAGCAGCGAGCCAGGGCTTAATCCAATAGACAAAAGTTTCCCTACCCAGAGCCTGAGTTCACATGGGAGCGGTGCGGAAAATCTCCCTGCATGACGGGTTCCACCATCTCTGGCTCCCGAACTGACTGTGGACATCTGCGGCTTGGGCTCCTTCTACTTTTACCATGGCTTTGTTCACTGCATCTCCAGCAGCCCTCTCCTCCCAGCATCCAGCAGCTCAAGCCATCCACTGGACCCCCTCCCCCTTGCTGATATAAAAAGGGAATCTGTGCATTCCTACTATCTTCTGAAAAAAAAGTGGCCCATCAAGCTCTGAAACGTACTTCCTGGCTGGTTCAGTGAAAGAAATACACAGTTGTAAAATACAATTATGTTGTACACAGAGACTTGACTACAGGGGCAAAATTGTTAAAATACTCTTCTGCATCACAATACAAGGTAGATACTGTAATACACTACTATCCAGGTCAAAAATATTTAAAGCAGTAGTAAACTGCATACTAGCATATTATGAAAGACTTACCTTAAAATTGAGCCTTCCAGTGGCGCTTTGTCATCACTGACAGGGCTTCTATCTTAGCCTGGCCTTCCTTCTGGTTTTGCAGGCTCTGGCCTTTTGAATGGCCAAGCCATGAGTAAGTCATGGCTGCAGCACAGCTTTCTCAATGGACGGCATGCCGTCCATTGAGAATGCAGTGCGCAGGTGAAGTCACCGGCTGCTACTAAAGTAAATATTTCCTAAACGGTGTACATTTGGGAGGTATTTACTATACCTGCATTCACAGATCACTCCTGTACTTAAAAAGCCCACACTGGACCCCACCAACTTGAACAACTTAAGACCCATCTTGGACCTTTATGGACCTTGCTTTGTGCACTAATGCGCTGTCATGTTGGAACAGGAAGGGGCCATCTCCAAACTGTTCCCACAAAGTTGCGAGCATGAAATTGTCCAAAATTTCTTGGCACGCTGACGCCTTAAGAGTTCTCTTCACTGGAACTAAGGGGCCAAGCCCAGCCCCTGAAAACCAACCCCACACCATAATCCCCCCTCCACCAAATGATTTGGACCAGTGCACAAAGCAAGGTCCATGAAGACATGGATGGGTGAGTTTGGGGTGGAGGAACTTGACTGGCCTGCACGGAGCCCTGTCCTCAACCGGATAGAACACCTTTAGGATGAAATAGAGTAGAGACTGCAAGTCAGGCTTTCTCATCCATATCAGTGTCTGACCTCACAAATGTGCTTCTGGAAAAATGGTGAAACATTCCTATAGACACACTCCTAAACCTTGTGAACAGCCTTCCCAGAAGAGTTGAAGCTGTTATAGCTGCAAAGAGTGGGCCAACTCAATATTGAACCCTACGGACTAAGACTGGGATGCCATTAATGTTCATGTGTAAAATTTGTTCATTTGCGTAAAGGCAGGCGTCACAATACTTTTTGGTAATATAGTGTGTGTGTGTATTTATATATATATATATATATATATATATATATACAGTATCTCACAAAAGTGAGTACACCCCTTACATTTTTGTAAATATTTTATTCTATCTTTTTATGTGACAACACTGAAGAAATGAACGGTGCAACTTGAAGGTCACTGGTCGTACTCTCTCACTCTCGCTATTGTGGTTTAAATTGTGTGGACGAGGGGTAAGTGTGGACTCTGGAACATTGTGATTGCTCAGTGTACTGTGGCCCCTCTCTTTTCCTGATTAACCCGGGTTAAACCTGTAAAAGTGAATCCCTACATGAGTGCAAACAACGGTCACCAAATCTGTGATTAAAGACACACAAATCAATAAAACTCCCCTGTCGTTCAAATGTGACGATATCTTCGACATGTGAGTGATGAAATGTAACATCGTTTCACAGTAAAGAAGTCACAACAGTGTATTTTTCTATCTTATTTTATAAATGTTTTTACATTCCCCACATGAGTGAAAACACTCTATGACATATATATATA
>BLSH010202041.1:969189-980085 GCA_018402905.1 Glandirana rugosa
CTTGGTATATACGTGGTAAATCTATACCGTGAACATACACTATATGACATATTTGTGCTGGGATAGATAAATGAAGTGACACCCCCCAGTGGACATGTATGATGAAAACCTCAAAAATGTATATATAGAGTATAATCAACAGAGAGCTGTAGCTTACCCACAATTGTGGCTGTCCTGCTCCAGTGGCTGGACTGGCGGGGCAAAATGTCTCGTATCAATGTACTCAAGGAGGGTAACTCCGAGACAGATAAAAGGAAGATGGGGAGACATAGGGGCAGGCTTCTAAGTTTGAAAGAAAAAAATATATACCCACTATCCGTAGTATCATATATGTATTATATTATATGTATTATATGTGATTATACAGTATATCACATACAAGTGCCATATCTAAATGGTGCATATATGGTTCAAAAGATACAGTTAAGGATTCAAGTGAAAAATACCCACCTATTGTTAGTACAGTATCTCACAAAAGTGAGTACACCCTTCACATTTTTGTAAATATTTTATTATATCTTTTCATGTGACAACACTGAAGAAATGAACTCTTTGCTACAATGTAAAGTAATGAGTGTACAGCTTGTATAACAGTGTAAATTTGCTGTCCACCTCAAAATAACTCAACACACAGCCATTAATGTCTAAAACGCTGGCAACATAGTGAGTACACCCCTAAGTGAAAATGTCCGAATTGGGCCAAATTAGCCCAAAATAGACATATGAGTGCTACCAGCATTGCTGCAGAGGTTGAAGGGGTGGGGGGTCAGCCTGTCAGTGCTCAGACCATCAAATTGTTCTGCATGGCTGTCGTCCCAGAAGGAAGACTCTTCTAAAGATGATGCACACGAAAGCCCGCAAACAGTTTGCTGAAGACAAGCAGACTAAGGACATGGATTACTGGAGCCATGTCCTGTGGTCTGATGAGACCAAGATAAACTTATTTGATTCAGATGGTGTCAAGCGTGTGTGGCAGCAGCCAGATGAGGAGTACAAAGACAAGTGTGTCTTGCCTATAGTCAAGCATGGTGATGGGAGTGTCATGGTCTGGGGCTGCATGAGTGCTGCCGCCACTGGGGAGCTACAGTAAATTGAGGGAACCATGAATGCCAACATGTACTGTGACATACTGAAGCAGAGCATGGGCTGCAGGGCAGTATTCCAACATGTTAACGACCGCAAACACACCTCCAAGACTACCACTGCCTTGCTAAAGAAGCTGAAGGTAAAGGTGATGGACTGGCCAAGCATGTCTCCAGACCTAAACCCTATTGAGCATCTGTGGGGCATTCTCAAAAGGAAGGATGAGGAGTGCAAGGTCTCTAACATCCACCAGCTCCATGATGTCTTCATGGAGCAATGGAAGAGGACCCCAGTGGCAACCTGTGAAGCTCTGGTTATCTCCATGCCCAAGAGGGTTAAGGCAGTGCTGGAAAATAATGGTGGCCACACAAAATATTGACAATTTGGGCCCAGTTTGGATATTTTCACTTAGAGGTGTACTCACTTTTGTTGCCAGTGGTTTAAACATTAATGGGTGTGTGTTGAGTTATTTTGAGGGGACAGCAAATGTATACTATTATACAAGCTGTAGACTCACTACCTTACATTGTAGCAAAGTGTCATTTCTTCAGTGTTGTCACATGAAAAGATATAATAAAATATTTACAAAAAATGTGAGGGGTGTACTCACTTTTGTGAGATACTGTACTTTTATGAATGGAGGAGGTGGGCAAAAAGGGTGGGGATACTTAGGCTTTAATGTATAATTTCTGATTCTTCCCTCACTTTTTAAGAGAATGTGTGTGTGTTATCTGGGACATTTTTTCTGTCTTTGCCTTTTTTTAGCCATTAATGTTTTAGTTCCTATTTAATGTACATCTTCAGATATTAAGGGTGTCTCACTTCTGCTCTCTGTGAACCCTTCTAGACATGGTATGCATTAATTTCCCAAGTTTTCTCCATTGACCTTTCACCTTCTTTACGTACTTAAACTCTATCTTGTGACCAGGTTTGTTTTCTTTCTCTTTACAGTATTTTAAGAAACAGAAGCGATTAATACCAGAGAGAACTGTATGGAAGTACTTTGTGCAGTCGTGCAGTGCCGTGGAACATATGCATTCCCGCCGGATCATGCACAGAGGTAATCTCAATATCCAGCCATGACCTCTTCATCCTGAAGAGTAAACACCTAATCCTGCATGCCTGTACAGGGGCACAGCTGCTTCTCTATGCTTACTGCATATGACTACTTTTCAAACAGCAACCTCATATCTTTTTCTAAGCACACAACAGAACAAATGAATAATGAATCGTAGGCATCAAAACTGGATAACATTAGACTCATTTGTGTTATTTATGTTTTTATTAATTGCATTAATGTGCTGGTATACTGTGCAAAGCTATTAATATTGAAATTGTTCCCCCTAAAGTTTAGCTAAACTTACCTTTGTTCAAAGGTCCCCGTCGGCATCTTCTGCTGTGTGCCGAACTTCAGCCATCTTCATTGGCCAGCGCGGGATGCCAATCTCCAGCCATCTTCATTGGCCGGCATGGGATGACATCGCTCCTGCGCATGCAGGAATCAGTCATACCAGCACATAGTGACCGTGCCAGCAAAGTAAGCTATGCAGAAGAAGACAGCAAGTAGGCAGGTAAGTGTATTTTTTTTTTTTTTGCAGAAGAGACATTATATGTCTCTTCTGCAATTAAGAGCCTGCCTGCTTGCTGTTGGCTACTGCAGAAATTTAGTTCCGCTTTAACAAAATGCCACTGGAACCACAACTCTCTCAATGTAAAAACACTAAGGCCAGATTTAGACCTTTGCAGTGCATTGTTGCATGCAATGTAATAAAGTGGAACTAAAACCTCCTATACTTAACAGCCATAATAGCTATCATCTTAGTACTCATCTGCAGTTGCTTTATGGTGCTGTAGTTGTTATGGTGCTGCACACATGATCAGCTATAACAGCAGTAATTTGATGGCTTGACAGTTCCATTGGGATCATGCCTCGAATGCCATGTTTTGAGAAACAGTTAAATCGTGGGTTTAGTTCTGCTTTAGGGCAGCCCATTCATTATAAATTAGCTGCCAGCACATCATAATAGACTGTGACGCTATGTGATATGCAATGGATGGGCGATACTTGTCGCCTTGCATGCTATCACTTTGAGATGACTAGCGGGAGTCCGACCCGGGTTTAGCCAGCCACCGTGGCAGAGTTGGTTCTGGCCCAGACTTTCTGGTCCTCTTAAACCCCTCTTAACCTGCATTTAATGACCAGGAAGGGAGCAGAGGGGGGCTCTATCCTGGATCTCAGAGGGAGAAAATGGAGTGAGCTCTGTCTGCTGTTTAGTTTAGCGCTGGGGACGAGGCTTTTGTTTTCTGTTCTTTTATGTGTTTTGAGCTTACAAACCTGTAATAAAAACCAGGCAAGCCGCCAGATTTTAAAGAAACTGACCTCCATGCTGAGTCTTTTCCTCTGAAGAGTGATCCCCATAATCCCCACATGTGGTGGACTCAGCGGGCTTCTTCCAGGAAGATCTTCCAGGAAGATGGAGGATGTGGTGAAAGCCCTGCTACAGGCCACTGCAGTACAACAAGAGTGCAATCGCCAGAAGCAGGAAACAACCGCCAAGTCGCAGAGGTCACCGCAGCACAAGAAGCAGCTCAACAGGAGATGAACCGACAGGTCCTGGTGGAATTAAAGAAGGGGTCCGCAAGTCCTGTGCCAGTGGCACAAAAGATGGTACGTGCCAGCTACCACCTGCAAAAGATGACACCTGCAGATGACGTGGAGGCGTACCTCACGACCTTTGAAAGAGTCACGGATCACAAAGGATGGCCAAAAGAGCAGTGAGCGGGACTGTTGGCACCTTTCCTGACAGGTGAACACCAAAATGCCTACTTTGATCTAGAACCAGATAAGGCCCAGGACTATGAGACTCTAAAGGCAGAGATACTCGCATGCCTGGGGGTCACCAAGGCAGTCCGGGCTCAACGTGTGCATCAGTGCACCTACCGCATCGACAAACCACCTCATTTGCAGATGTTCGACCTGGTTCATCTTACCAGGAAATGGCTACAGCCGGAGACTTTGCCAGGTCCCCAGAATTTGGAGAGCATGGTCATGGACCACTATCTACGTGCGCTCCCTGCTGCCTTGAGGAAATGGGTCAGTCATGGGGACCCCAAAACCGCCAACCATTTTGTGGACTCCATGGAGAGATACACGGCTGCTGAGGACTTGTTGCGCCCATCTGCACCCCGCTCCAATGTATCTAGAGGTGAAAGATCGCCCAGCAGACCTGGTAAGACTGTTCCAGGGTTCAGGGGCATGGGAAATTTGATAAGACTGATACGGTTAAAGAGACTGGGGCCTCAAGACCTGGAGACTGGCCAAAGAAGCCAGGAAGGTCTTGGGGACCATTGAGAGGCCTGGGTATAGAACACATACAGTGCTACCGATGCCATGCATTGGGCCATATTGCTGCCAATTGTCCCCTGAATTATGAACCCATGCAATGTGATCATGCTTATGTGAATAGACGCTTTTCTCTTTTTGCCCAGGTCGCATATACAGCATCATGTTCAAGTCACATGGAGAAGTAAATGAAGTAAAGAAAATGTGTGTGATTGTTGTTGATGGGAGACCAGTCACTGCACTGCTTGAATTGGGTTGTGTGGTAACATTGGTAAAAAGCAATTGGGTATATCCTGCAAGGTTACTCCCTAGCACTATCGGAGTCATTTGCATTCATGGGGAAACCCGTGACAACCAGACGGCGGGGTTGAGATTGGCACCCCTTGCGGTAGTGTGACTTATTCAGTGGGGGTGGTACCTTCACTACTTTATGATGCCCTAGTGGGCAGGGATTTTCCTCATTTTTGGAGGGAGGTTATGGGAAGGCACCAGGAGTCTGGAGGATAGAGCTCCCCCTGCTGCAGAAGCATGGGACCTCTCACCAGACCTGTTTTGCCAAATGTAAGGGGAGACTGGTGGCAGGACCGAGGAGGGAGGAGACCCTCTTCCTTTTCCTGCACTGGCTGGGGAGCTGGATGGAGGAGCTGGAAGATAGCTCACAGTGGGGGGCTAATGACCCAGACCATATCTCTGTCCCTGACGGTGAGAGTGAACCGAATGTAGTACCTGACCTAGTGGTCCGGAGAGAGGACTTCTGTACAGAACAACTACGGGATGTCACTCTCCTCAGAGCCAGAGAAAACGTGAAGGTGATGGGAGGGTTACCGGTGGACCATAACTGAGGGGTGACTTTTCCTTACATGGCGCTTAAAAATAATTTGTTGTATCAGGTGGTGAAACACAGGGAGGACATACTGGAACAGCTAGTGGTTCACAAACCCTCCCTCAGGATGGTGCTAGATCTGGCCCATGGGCATGTAATGGGGGGACATCTGGGCATGGAAAAAACCAGGGAGAGAATATCCCAAAGATTCTTCCGGCCTGGGTTGTATAGCGACGTCAAAGAATACTGTGAATCATGCCCTAAGTGTCAAAAAAACGGCCCCGTCACCCCTTTTCCGTAGCCCCCTTGTCCCACTTCCCATAATTGAAGTGCCATTTGAGGGAATTAGCTTGGATCTTGTGGGACCAGTAGTAAAATCTGCCCAGGGACACCAGCACATCCTGGTGATCCTGGACTATGCGACCCACTATCCTGAGGCCATACCCTTGCGGAATACCTCCGCTAAGACTATTGCCAAGGAACTAGTCCGGGTGTTTAGTCGGGTGGGGCTCCTTAAAGAAATCTTGACGGATCAGGGTACCCCGGTCATGTCCAGAGTGACCAGAGAATTGTGCAAGTTGTACAAAATCTCCAATCCCGTACCTCTGTTTACCACCCCCAAACTGACAGTCTGGTGGAAAGTTTTAACAAGACCCTCAAGAGTATACTAAAAAAGGTGGTGGATAAAGATGGGCAAAATTGGAACTTTTTGCTGCCGTACCTCATGTTTGCCATACAAGAGGTTCTGCAGGCACCTATGGGGTTTTCCCCCTTTGAGCTCTTGTATGGTACACATCCCAGGGGGCTGCTAGATGTCACAAAAGAGACGCGAAAAGGAGAGGCCATCCCATATAGAAACGTCATAGAGCACGTCTCCTTGATGCAGGATTGAATCGCCACTGTCCTGCCCCTTGTACGAAAGCAATATGGAGCAAGCCCAGGAAGCCCAGAGAAGGGTTTACAAACAGAGTGGCAAAACCCGTACTTTCAACCCCGGAGACAGAGTGCTGGTGCTAATCCACATGATCGAAAGTAAATTCCTAGTAAAGTGGCAGGGTCCCTTTGAGATTAGGGAGAGTAGGGGAAGTAAACTACAAAGTTTACCAGCCTGGGAAAAGGAAACCGGAGCACATTTATCATGTTAATCTCCTAAAACCATGGAAGGACAGAGAGAGTTTAGTGGTGGTGCCCACTCCCCAAAATGACAGGTTACCCCTGACCCCAAATGTCCCCATAACCAAGTCCTTGTCACTGACTCAACAAAATTATGTTAAGGAATTTGTCAGTAAAAATAGAGACTTTTTCTCTTCCCTACCTGCACTGACCACTGTACTACAACATGACATAATCATAGAACCAGGGGTCCGTATAACTGTAAAACTCTACCGAATACCGGAAGTTAGATGAGAGGCGATGGAGAGAGAAATTAAAACCATGTTGGAGTTAGACATGATAGAGGAGTCCCACCCCGCCTGGTCGAGCCCTATAGTGCTGGTGCCAAAGCCCGATGGCACTATCCAGTTCTGTAACGATTTCAGGAAGTTGAATGAAGTGTCTAAGTTTGAAGCATACCAATGCCGCGGGTTGACGAACTGGTGGATAGGTTGGGAGGTGCCGGTACATAACAACCCTAGACCTAACTAAGGGATACTGGCAGATTCCCCTAACGGAGTCAGCAAAGGAAAAAAATGGCCTTCTCTACCCCCAAGGGGTCCTTCCAATACAAGCAAATGCCGTTGGTCTGCATGAGGCCCCTGCATCCTTTCAGAGGATGATGGACAAAACTTTGAGGTCGCATTGGCCCTATGCAGCTGCCTATATGGATGATGTCATCATCCACAGCCCAGATTGGGAATCACATCTGCCCTGGGTGCAGGTAGTGGTAGATTCGCTGAGGGTAGCAGGTTTAACAGCCAACCCAAAAGAGTGTGCCATAGGTCTAGAGGAGGCCAAATACCTTAGGCATGTTATTGGTTGGGGTCTGATTAAGCCCCAGACCAATAAGATCAAGGCCATTCAAAAGTGGCTCCAACCGGTGAACAAGAAACAGGTTCGGGCCTTCCTGGGGATTACAGGGTATTTCCGATGCTTCATCCCAGACCACCATTGCTGTCCCTCTGACCGATCTGACAAACGGTAGAGGGTCAGGAATGGTTAAGTGGAATCCCGAAGCTGAGAAGGCCTTCCAGAAATTTAGGCAAGCCTTTTGTGTGCAGCCAGTGCTCGTGACCCTAGACTTCACAAAGGAGCTTGTCGTTCAAACTGACGCCTCTGAGGTGGGACTAGGTGGTGTTCTGTCCCAGATTAGAGATGGTGAGGAGCACCTGGTCGTCTACTTAAGCAGGAAGCTTAATAGACATGAAAGGAATTATGCCATTGTGGAGAAGGAGTGCCTGGCTATCAAGTGGGCCTTAGAGGCCCTGAAATACTACCTGCTGGGAAGGTCATTCAGGCTACTCACCGACTATTCCCCCCTTAAGTGGATGTGTAACAACCGGGAGAAAAATAGCCAGATGACTAGGTGGTTCCTCACTGTTTAAGTTCTCAGTGGAACACCGAGTTGGAAGGCTCTTTACCGGGCCCACTGCATGGTCGGGACAGTTGCTCCACCAGAGGGACTTGAGTAGAAGGGGGATATGTGACATTATGCGAGGCGCCACAATGAACAGGCGATACTTGTCGCCTCACATGCGATCATTTTGAGACGACTAACCCGGGTTTTGCTGGCCACCGTGGCAGAGCTGGTTCTAGCCCGGACTTTCTGATCTACTGAAACCCCTCTCCATCTGCATTTAATGACCAGAAAGAGAGCAGAGGAGGGCTGGATCTCAGAAGGAGAAAACTGAGTGAGCTGTCTGCTAATTTGGACTCAAAAATAAAGGTTTTCACTGTGCTTATGTTTTGTGGGTGTTGGGGACAGACCCAAACTGTATAGAGAGGAACCTGAGTGTTTAGTTTAGCGCGGCTTTTATTTTCTGTTATTTTATGTGTTTTTGAGCTTGCAAACCTGTAATAATAAATCTGGCAAGCCACCAGATTTTAAAGAAACTGACCTCCATGCTGAGTCTTTTCCTCTGAAGAGTGATCCCCATTAGCTAATCCCCACAAGACCTATAGATTGACCCCCAACTTCTAACCTCAGCTTGTTCAATCAAGCTTTGACAATAAGGCCCCTTTCACATGGACGGATAGAATCCAGCTTTTAGCTGCGGATAGATGAAGTTATCTACCGCAGCTGTACTGTGACAATGCTTTCCTATGGCCCCTTTCACACTCTGCATTTAGCAACGGTTTTGTTACAGACGAATTAGAACGATTAGCAAAAATGGATTGGAATGCGTCCAGGAACAATGTTATGCAGCTATCTGCACAAATCTGCAGCTATCTGCACGAATCTGCAGCTATCTACAGGTAAAAGCAGTGCACTGTGTCATCTACGGATAGCAACAGCAACAAGCATAGAAAATCAATAGGAAGCACTTCAGAAATGTCATGAATTTTAAGAATGTTTCCACTGCAGCTAAATATAGCTGCATGTAACCGTGGCTAATCGGAATGTACAAATGCAAGTAATCGTTGTGATTTGGAGTCTGGTATCTGGCTTGCATTTAGCAACGGCAGAACAGCTGCTCGTGTGAAAGGGGCCTAAAACCTTGAAGATGATTGGTTTCTGTGTGGAGCTGCACCAAATTTTGAACTTTCAAGCTTTAGTAAATCAACCCCAATGATAAGGAAAATCTATCTAGCAGGGGGACAGACAGCAATAAAAACTTGATGAAGATTCTAACCCTTCCCTACTTTGTCCAAAAATAGCTGCACATTAGATTTACCTTTTTTCATTTCCCTTCTAACTTTACTATAATATTTCTGCCTAATTTTTCTTGTATGCTGTGTCAATGTTGCTCCTTGTCATATTTGAACAGTTAAAATTTGCCATTAATGTTATATGCATTTTAAAGTTAAAATTCTACCTAAGGGCTGGTACTTCAAGGTGTTGGCTATAATATTTATGAGACAAAATAACCCTCTCTACATGCTTCTCTGATTAGTTTTTCTTTATTACCAAGGCTTCACTTTCCTGATTAATAGGCTACGCCATGCCCACCTGCCCCATAGGAGTACTTTCAATAACCACTACAGTGTTCTTACTTGACAGCAGATGACAGTTGGGTAAGCCAAAGTCTGGAAATGATGGAATACAGGGCCCTAATAACAGTGTAAGACTAAATAAGAAAGGTGTGGAGAAGAGGAATTTCTGGCTAATCAATACAATAGCTGCTCACATTCCATAATTAAATTACAAAAATATATACTGATGGGAGAAACTGATTGCAGCTTTTTTTTTTTTTTTAACTCCGGCTTTTATCCAGTCCCAAGACAAGGTCCTCTAGCACCCAAGGAGAAAATGCCACACAGAGGGAGCTTATACAACCACATGTACAGTGGCCAGGGTGCAGATATGAAAGGTGCTGTCCACTAGCCCTAGGGTTACCACCTTTTGGTCCAAGAACAACTGCAACGAAACAGTACATTTTTAATGAAGGTAGAACTGCAGCTTTAACCACTTCAAAATTAGGCCAATTCTGACATTTCTCACATACAGTACATGTAAAAATCTGCATTTTTTTTTTTTTTGCTAAAAATTACTTAGAAAGCCTATATGCTTTACAAGTTACTAACTGCTTGTAAACAAACAAACCAAAACCAAAAGTGACATAAGGAGGAAGTGACCAGAGGGAGGAAAACAACTGAAGATCCTTTCACTCTGTATACTGTACATCCAATGTAACTGGCCTGGGAAAGGCGTAGTGGGGGGTTACTTCCGATGCCTGTAAAAGTGATCAAGCAGCTGTATAGCCCCTGTATAGACCACTTTTACTTTCAAGAGAATCACCAGCTGAGAATGTTATCTGGATCAAGGCTGCAGCTACAGCTATGACCCAGATATGAGCACCACTTCCCAAAGACATTTATATACAGCAGCGGTTCTCAACACGTGGGTCGCGACCCCCTGTGGGGTCGATTCCCGATTTCCGGGGGGTCGCGACGCTGCACGTCTTGCTGCAATCTAGAGACAGACCCAACTCCACAGTATGTCGGGTCTGTGTTGTCGAGCAGTACGTCCCTTCTGACCACACGGAAGTGACGTTTGGCCGCCACCATCTTGCTACACCCTGTACTCTGACTTCTAACTGTATCCTTAATGCGGACAAGTGTACCAAGATGGCGGCGACGGAACTTCCGTTTTCAAACTTGATGGGTCACAGATTCTGATGAAACACAGAGTAACAGGTAAGTTAGACACTGACTGGATTAAGGGACAAAGCATAATTTATTTATATATAACCTTCCAAATGTGTTCCTCAAAAGTGGGTATAGAGTTATTGTACTCCATGTCAGTGCTAGATCACCCAAACACCCGTGATGTGCCCCCACTTTCTGAATTGTGCACTTACCAGAATACAGTATAATAAGGCCTGATCAGAACATGGGTCTTTCAGTCATTTGTATGTCAATCTTCAGTCTCATGTCCCACATCGTTCTACCACCGCCGGTTTGCAGTGAAGGCACACCAGTCTTCCCTGCATGACGAGCTGTTGTGTCTGGGCTGTATGACACCTCAACCCAGACAGAGATCTAACGTCGT
>BLSH010202041.1:980095-999795 GCA_018402905.1 Glandirana rugosa
ATATTGTGAGTTTGTGGGCACTACCAGATGGTGGAAACCTTAACAAGTGAGTAGTCCTACGCCATATTCCGGACTAGTATCCTTAATGCGGACAAGTGTACCAAGATGGCGGCGACGGAACTTCCGTTTTCAAACTTGATGGGTCACAGATTCTGATGAAACACAGAGTAACAGGTAAGTTAGACACTGACTGGATTAAGGGACAAAGCATAATTTATTTATATATAACCTTCCAAATGTGTTCCTCAAAAGTGGGTATAGAGTTATTGTACTCCATGTCAGTGCTAGATCACCCAAACACCCGTGATGTGCCCCCACTTTCTGAATTGTGCACTTACCAGAATACAGTATAATAAGGCCTGATCAGAACATGGGTCTTTCAGTCATTTGTACTGGTTACTGAGTAACCAATACAAATGATTGAAAGATGCATGTTCTGATCAGGCCTTATACCGCATCCTGATGAGTGAACAATTCCAAAGGTGGTAGACCATCACGGGTGTTTGAGTGTTATACACTTTGTATAACTAACATTGACATGGAAAAAACACTTTTGAGGAACCAACTGGGACGCTTATATATAAATTATATGTTTTGTTCCATAATATTTTTTTTCTTGCACAGTCACATCATGTTGGGCTTATTTTTTCACAATATATTGATTGATTGTTGATGTTAACAGAAGTATAGGAATTATAATATTTTACACATAGGTTAGCGCAGTCATTCTAGTGTACTAATAAAAACATATATGGTGTCACAAAGGCTATTTTCACACTGGGGCGGTAAAGCATCGCTATTTTCAGCTGCGCTTTTCCGCTGTTATAGCGGCATTATGACGCCGCTATGCAGGCGGGAGCACAACGTTTTTAACCCCCCACAAGGGGTTAAAACAGGGTTAAAAGTGCCGGCGCGCCGCACTTCCGAGGTGGGGTCCCACACCTTGGGAAATTTTATCAAGGGGTTACGCCACTAGGAAGGTTGAGAACCACTGATATACAGTATGTACATTGGTCAGGAAGTGGTTAATTCATAAATGAGAGCAGAACTTGGCTGTCACACCCAGTGACTCCCAGTGTAACCTGAGAGGCTGAGTTGTCAGTTTGACACCTTTGTGCAGCACAATGCAGCAAGTGGCCAGGGTAATGTGGAAACAAGAAAGTCCCCCAACTGTGCACCCCCAGCACAGTGCCCAAAGTGGGTGTTTCTCCTGCCCCTGCTTGGCTGTGCCCTGTAGCTGTCAGAAAACCCAAACTGTGAGTGCATCTGGATGGTTGCAATCACTCATCACCTCCCATTTTCAGAGCAAAGTTTCTCGAGCTGTCTGGTGCCAAAAGGGCCACCCACATCTCAAATTTTGAGCGATTCAGCAGGAGTTCACCAAAATTTGTAGGGTCAGCATAAAGGGCTATCAAAACTAGCCCAGTAGAAGTACAAAAAAATATCTCTACACCAGCAGTTCCCATGGCGGAGCTAGAAATATTTGCAGGATCCAGATGTGAAAAAGTGGTAAATACTTATCTCAAATGACACACAGCTTTAATGACAGAAAAATGTATATATTAGTAATTCTATGTATATTTCAAGAAAGGTTTGCATACAATAATCAGGGTGTATGACAAAAACAATTACACAGCAATGTATTACAATAGGGGTCATTGTCAAACAAAAATGCACTAGCACCCTCAGCTCTCGAGGCGTCAAAAAATCTTTGAGCTAACATCCTGTAATGGAGATTGACATCTATACAGAGAGCTAGGAGAATCATTGGACAATTGCATAGAAGACCCACTCTATGTGTACAAATATACAAACAGAGTATAGTAAGATGGAACAGTGCAAAATGAACCACAACAGTTTTATAGAATATAATGGGTGGCATAACAACCCCATGGTCGGTTTGGCTCCTAAATAGGACACTGAGGCAATAAAATCAGTTACAGACATATACATTTATCTAGACTGAATGCCCATTGTGGAGCCAAAAAGTGCAGAAAATAAAAACTGGCAAATGGGGGTTGGGGCTTGGGAACTAGACATGGAAAGAGACAAGTTACAGATAAAAAGACAAGAGAGTAGGTTAAAAGAAAGATAAGGCCGGTCGCCCGCCCAGGGTAAAGGGTTAAGTGTATAGATATCAGCTTGAATGTGTCATCTCCTGTAAATATGGATCCTTGTATATAAAATGATGCCACGGCCTCCAGGTCTCGCAAAATGTTTCCTCTCGGTTGTGCAGGGTCGGGGTGAGATCTTCCATATCTCTGAGTCTGTTTATTCTAGAAAACCATAAGGATTTTGACGGGGGGTTCTTCGATCTTCAGCAAAGGGGGATGCATGCCTTGGCTGCATTCAAAAGTTGAATTGTGAGAGGTGCCTTATATTTCTTGATTGGTCTCTCTGAGAGGTGCAATAGACAAGCCTCAGGGTTCCCCTCCAAATCCACATTGGTCAGGTGCTTAATTGTGGAGATCATCTCCTGACAGAAGGGCCTGAGCTTGGAACAGTCCCAAAAGATGTGGGGCTTCGTTCCCTCTGCAGCGCCGCACCATCAGCACAGGCTAGAGACCTGGGGGAAGAAATGATGCAAGATGGTAGGTACCCTGTACCACCTGGTCAGAACCACCTTATAGCAGGTCTCCTGGACTCTGGTAGCTATGGATGACTTCTGGGCAAAATGAAGGATCTTTTCCTTCTGAGTGTCGTTGAAATGGGTACCCAGATTTTACTCCCATTTAGAGAGGTAGGGTGGAACAAATCCCTCCGCTGGGCGAGTTAGAGTGGCATAGATTAATGAGAGACTGTGGTGGACTGGCTCCCCCCAATGACAAATAACCTCCAAGTTCCATGAGCTGGCGGGATATGCCCGGGATCTTTAAGCATTTCCTGAGGAAGTTTTGCAGCTGGAGGCCACTCCAAAAATCCAAAGGAGGGTCCGTGGCAGAAGCCCCTTCCAAGGAGGAAAGTTGGCCGTCAGAACCCACAAAGTCATTGAGATGACGTCTCCCAATCAAAGAAAATGTATATTTTCTCAGGCTGTGAATATTTATGTAATCTACAAATGTCTGCTTTTTGTATAATTAACTTTTGTGTCAACTACAGATTTAATTCTGATTTTTACCATTTGAAGCAGTAGTAAACCCTGCAAGACAATAGCATAAAGTGTTAGTATACATCGCATACTCACACATTATGAAGTACTTACCTTAGAACAAGGCCCCCGATGTCTGAGTTGGTCCACGCTGAGGATGCTGACATGATGGTCCTCTTCTTTCTTCCGGGTACGCGGCTCCGGCGATGTGAGTGGCCGGAGCCGCGTGACGTCACTCCCGCGCGTGCAGGAGCTCTTCGTTCCAGCAGCGAGCTCTAAATTTCCGGCAACCTCCGCCGGATCATCAGAGCGCATGCGCCGCTGACATCAGCGGCTGCTTGCAGGCAAATATCTCCTAAACCATGTAGGTTTAGGAGATATTCATTTTACCTACAGGTAAGCCTTATTATAGGCTTACCTGTAGGTAAAAAAAGCGTTGGGGGGTTTACTACCGCTTTAATTCATACAGCATACATAACACTGTGAAGACATTATATATCCTTGCAGTATTATCTATGCTGCATGAATCAAATTGTAAAAATCCCCCAAAAAATCTATTTTAATTCCAATTTGTACAATGTGTGGTTAAGTTATATGGTAAGTGCAACTGCAGAACATTGTAGAAATAAAGGAAATAATATTGATTAAACCCATAGCATGTTTGTTCTGTATTTAACACTTAATATAAAAACAATAATCTCCATCTTGAGCATTTTTTTTATTAAGGTTGTTAATTCTGTCCTGGTTTCAGGCACTGAAATGTCACAAGTCACCCGCACTGAGCTAGTTAAAAAAAACTTGTTTTTTGCCTCCGTCTGTTCATCCTGTTACCTCTGAACATTTTCGTTTCATCCAGTCTTTGAAGCTTAGCTCTGATTGGACCTGATGAAACTGTCAGAGGATGATGTGTTTTGATTCCTTGCTGAAGGTCTTTGCACAGCCTAGCTGTGAAGTGTAGAATACAAAAGCATTGATCAGAGTTTTGAATTCATGTTTGTGTTTAGGGCATTGGGACACATGACTTCCCTTTTTGTGAAAGTTACCTGATCAAGCTTGTAATGCTCTTAAAGTGCCTAGAGTGGTTTGTTTCCAAGTCTGCTCTCTCCTATGGAATGGTACCGAGCAAAGGACAAATCCTTTGGTCAGCATCACATTGCTTTTTTTTAAGTTATAGGGATATCAGAGCACAGGCTTAGAGCCTTACCTTAGTCTTTGTAGAGATTGAACTTGAAACTGGAAAGGTAGACAGTTAACATGTTGACAGTTGAATCTTGTTAGTCTAGGTTGTCCTAATTAATAAGTGTCCCTCTATTGAGCAGTGCTTCTTCGTTTGTGTACTTTACCATCTGATCAATTTCTGCTGTGATTAGCACTAAAGGGCAAAGATGCACAACACAAAGAACAATCCATAGGCAGTTTAGGAGATTTCTTTTCCACTTTTATCCTTTGCAAACACATAACACAAATGCTCATCTCAACCAAGGGTGCATTAAATAGAACACAAAAAGTTTCAACCTCCTGGCCAAAAGTTCCAACTGTCTGTATACAGGTAGTTGGGTTAGGGTGATTTGTTCCTTTGCTGCCTTCCCCCACAGTACATGTTTTGCGCTCTCTCCCACATGCTGAGAGTCCCAGGGGTGGATGCACTATTTATACAAACTGGGCAAATGCAAGGGCCCACAAAGTGCCTGAGAATTGAGGGCCTATCAACATAACACGCCCATTGGGCAGCATGTTATCATGCAACAAGACCCACTCTTACTGTCATTGCTTGCTGGTAATACACTCACAGATGCTGGGAAAGCAAAGTAAGTATGAGCTTTACTCAGACTCTACAGATTCCTTTGCCTCTGCCATGGCTAGAGGCTGGGAATGCTGTTGTGCTAAAACAAGGTAATCCTGAGGCTCAGGAAAGGAAAGAGTTTTTCTTGCAACATGTACTATAACCTCTTCATATTCTTGAGTTTGCATAGCCAGGATTGTCAATACAGGTTTATTCAGTCTCTACAGAGCCGTTGCCCCACCGTAGCTGGCGGCTGGGGATGCCGATGTGCTAAAACAAGCTAAACTATATTGCCAAAAGTATTGGGACACCTGCCTTTACACGCACATGAAATTTAATGGTATACCAATCTTAGTCCGTAGGGTTCAATATTGAGTTGGCCCACCCTTTGCCATGTCTTTATGGACCTTGTTTTGTGCACTGGTGCGCAGTCATGTTGGAACAGGAAGGGGCCATCCGCAAACTGTTCCCACAAAGTTGGGAGCATGAAATTGTCCAAAATGTCTTGGTATGCTGACACCTTAAGAGTTCCCTTCACTGGAACTAAGGGGCCAAGCCCAACCCCCTGAAAAACAACCCCACACCATAATGCTCCCAAGGTCCATAAAGACATGGATGAGCGAGTGTGGGGTGGATGAACCTGACGGGCGTGCACAGAGTCCTGATCTCGACCTGATAGAACACCTTTAGGATGAAATAGAGCAGAGACTGCAAGCCAGGACTTCTCATCCAACATCAATGCCTGGCCTCACAAATACACTTCTGGAACATTCCCATAGACACGCCCCTAAACCTTGTAGACAGCCTTCCCAGAAGAGTTGAAGTTGTTATAGCTGCAATAGGGTGGGCCAACTCAATATTGAACCCTACAGACTAGGACTGGTATGCCATTAAAGTTCATGTGCATGCAAAGGCAGGCACCCCAATACCTTTGACAATATAGTGTATGTTAAAATAAGCTTTGCGCAGCCAGAATTGTTGACACCGGTCTATTCACTTCATGCACAGACGTGTAAAGACTAGCATGTTTTAGGCCTCATGCACATGGGTACTTGGGCCAGATTCACATATATAACTTAATTTTATGTTGCATGGCTCCAGGTGCCCCTGTGCATGAGGCCAACAGTATCACAAACCACTTGTCATGCTAGGGGCAAAGAATGTGTATTTGAGTTGCATTTGAGTGCAATGCTCCTACTTGCCTTGCTTCACAAATCTTTGCAAGTGTATTACTGCTATGTTTTATTTAATAAATCAGGTGCCCCAGGTGAGTTTAAAGGAGCATCACATGCTTGAAACAATCTTATTTATCCACAATTTTGAAAGGGTGCCAATAAATTTTTCCAGCCCATTTTTGGAGTTTTGTGTGACATTATGTCCAATTTGCTTTGTTTCCTCCCTTTGTTGTTTTGTTCCAATACACACAAAGAGAATAAACATGTGTATAGCAAAACATGTGTTACTGCAATACTTTTCTGTGAGAAAGACTTGATTTTCTGGAAAAATGTCTGGGGTGCCAACAATTTCGGCCATGACTGTAAGTGCTATGTTGTATAGTTGATCCTCTGGAACTACATTTGCTTTGTTTGATATTTATATTCTATAAATAAAAATACTTCACTATTCCTATATTTGGTATATATATGTGTTACTTTAGCACGACTTTACTTGGCTTTTGTCTAATTTCTAAGAATCTCATAAGGCATTCTTGCCTTCATGTTTATTAAGTCAAACAATTGCATTCATGCTATGATTTCTGCTGGATACAGTATACTGATGAAAGTTTTGGACCATTTGTCAGATTTGTGTTTTGGGATGAAAATTGTGCTACAGGAACAATCAGTAATGCACAAAAAGAAAAAAGTGGGTGAGAAATTCACCCTATTGTTACTGAAACTGATGCTTGGATTTCTTGTATATTATTGATGCTTGCTGTCCTTAAATAGGAAGTAAACCCTGATGGATTTTACTTCCTCTTTTGTTCCCTGCAAAGTAAAAGCATAATTGGCCAGTATGCATCGCTTACTAGCCCATTATGTCGCACTTGCCTGAAAATGAAGCCCGCGGGCCACAGACTCTGGCTCTGTGACTGTCCGGAGTCGTGTGATGTCACTCCCACGCATGTGCCACCAGTCACTGCACTCACTAATGAAGAAATGGCACGGAGGGCAGTTTCTTCACAGCGCATGCGACGATGCGCAGTACGAAGTAAATATTTCCTAAACGGCGCATATTTAAGAGGTATTTACAGTACCTATAGGTGAGCCTTATTATAGGCTTACCTATAGGTACATATTACATGGTTAGGTTTACAACCACTTTAAGTATATAAAGCAACTGTACAAGGCCACAATTTATATTTCAATTTTACAAAATATGGTCATGTTAAACTAATTTTTACTACTTTTCTACAGATATAAAACCTGCTAACGTCTTTATCACAGCAACAGGAGTTGTGAAATTAGGAGACCTTGGACTTGGTCGGTTCTTCAGCTCCAAAACCACCGCGGCACATTCCTTGGGTATAAAGCTATCTTATATTTCATCCTACTTGTTTTAGCACTGGCAACATTTTTCACTGATCATGTTAATTTTGTCTTATTGTCTGCGCTGCCCATAGGTTTTATTTTTCTTAATCTAAGGTATGCAACATGACAATGTAGTATGACGTAACAGTCCGCTCTCAATGATGACCATCAAGAGTAATGCAATAAACAAGTAGAAACAGGGGGTTTAAAGACTGCATTAAAGCCATAGGCCAAGTTCCTTCCAATAGTATACATTGCCTAAAAGTTGATGGCCGTGGCATCCAAGGTGAGTATATCCTGTGTTGTGGAGGAAGTCATATAGGAGAACATGACTACCAAGTATATACCAAGAAAATGGCACAAAAACTACCATGAGGTTGGGGGGGTGGGGTTTAAACAAAAATCTCATATGGTATAGGGCAGCCATGTCCAGGCCCCGAAGCAGTTGCACCAAAAGTCAGTGCATACCGGGTAGCATTTTTCTTAATTTGAGAGAAAGAAGTCGACACACTAGGTGTCTAGGAAAAATGCAGAAAGGTGGAGAAGAAAAAAGGGAAAGGGAAGAAAAGGTGGGGAGCATTGTCAGGGCGACCGCCCAAGTAGTCTGATTCCCATAGGGGAGTAATCTCAGTTTAGAAGTAGGTCAAATATTCATCTGAGAAATAGAACAGGTCCCGGTAAAGCCATCGTGCGTTGTGTTCCTCCATCTTGTCCCTGAGGGCAGGGTCAAACGCTCCATCTGTTGAATATCGTTAACTCTGGCAAACCATTGCGACACTGTAGGTGGAGATTGCTGTTTCCAAATGCTGGTGATGCATGCCCTGAAGGCATTCAGAAGATGTTTCAACAAAGACTTACAGTATCTCTTACTGGACATAGAGGTTAAGTTAAGCAGCACTGCAGCTGGGTTGTCAAAAAGAGATGTCTAAGTTACCTGTCTTTTTTAGCATTTCAGATCTCAGGGCCTCAGTCTAAATCCTAAGCCATCCCATCCCTTCCACTGCCCCAGCAGGCAAGTGCTGAAAGAGATGGTGTAGTAGTCAGTTAAAAAAACAAAAAAGTTGTTGCAGCAATAAAAATAACTATCACAGTTATTTTTTTATGACATAATTGTTAGTACTCTTGCACACGTGTCTCCACACACACAGATTTTAAATGTAAATATTGCCTTAACAGCACCCAATGGGGCTCCTTCAACCCCCAGGCCCCATAGCAGCAATGTGGGCTGCTATGGCCATTGTTGCGTCACTGGTTCTTAGAGATCTCCCTTGCAAAACAGATTTCACTATAGCCCAACATCTTTTCATTATTTTATGAAGTTAATTTCATAGACATGACATTCATTGTTTTCTGTGTTTATGCAAATAAGACATGTTGAAAGGGCAATCTATTGTCAAAATGTTTGTGCCAAAATCTAGGAAACTGAAATTTGAAAATCTAAGTTGCAGTTTATTATTTTGAAACGTTTGCCTTACACTAATGTTCCCAACCTTACAAAAGAAATATGCAATTGCAATGAGGGCGTTCTTAATACAAACATGCTCAAAAGTTTTTTCAATTAGATATAAAAACTTGTGTATATGTGCATATCAAAATTTACTGCTGACAAGATGCATTTTGCGAAATGTTTAGATCACTTTTTTGAGTTTTTATTGAATCTCGGCAAGTTTTAAAACACAACATGAGGCAAACAACTATATATGGTGTTGAAATGCATATACTGTATGTGAGCTGTTGTCAAAAGTTTGAAATTTTATTTAACCAGTCTTTTGTTGCAAGCCTTTTGCAACACAACATAGCCAATTCTGTGACCTAATTTGCTTTTAATTGCAGTTAAAGCTGGACTCTAGGCAGATTTAAGATATACAGTTAGGTCCTTATATATTTGGACACTGGCACAATTTTCATACTTTTGGCTCTGTATGCCACCAGAATAAAATTAAAACAAAACAATCCAAATTAATTTGAAGTGCAGACTTTCAGCTTTAATTCAAGGGGTTGAACATAAATATCAAGTACAAATTTTAGGAACTGCAACCATATTTATAGACAGTCCCCCCCATTTTCAGGGGCTCAAATGTAATTGGACAAATGAATATAATCATAAATAAAATGTTCATTTTTAATATTTTGGTGAGAATCCTTTACTGGCAATGACTGCCTGAGTTCTGGAACCCATGGGCATTACCAAAGACTGGGTTTCCTACTTTCTGATGCTTTTCCGGGCTCTAACTGCAGCTGTCTTCAGTTGTTCTTTGTTTGTGGGTCTTTCTGCCTTTAATTTTGCCTTCGGCAAGTGAAATGCATGCTCAATTGGATTGAGATCAGGTGATTGACTCAGCCATTGCAGAATATTCCACTTCTGTTCCTTCAAAAGCTCATGGGTTGCTTTTGAAGTGTGTTTTGGATCATTGTCTGTCTGTAGTGTGAAGCGCCATCCAATCAACTTTGCTGCATTTGGCTGAATCTGGGCTGACCGTATATCTCTAAACTCTGCATAATTCATCCAGCTGCTTAAGTCTTTTGTCACATCATCAATAAACACCAATGACCCAGTGCCACTGGAAGACATGCATGCCCATGCCATCACACTGCAAGCTCCACCATGTTTTACAGATGATGTTGTGTGCTTTAGATTATGAGCTGTTCCAAACCTTCTCCACACTTCTTTCTTCCCGCCATTCTGGTACAGATTCATCTTAGTTTCATCCGTACAAAGAATGCTTTTCCAGAACTGGTCTGGCTTTCTTATATGTTTTTTGGCAAAATCTAATTTGGCTTTTCTATTCTTCAGGCTTATGAATGGTTTGCACCTTGTGGTGAACCCTCTGTATTTGCTCTCGTGAAGTCTTCTCTTGATTGTAGACTTTGCCAATGATACTGCCACATCCTGGAAAGTGTCCTTCACTTGAATGGATGTTGTGAATGGGTTTTTCTTTATCACACAGAGGATCCTGTGATCATTCACCACTGTTGTCTTCCGTGGACATCCAGGCCTTTTTATGTTGTTGAGCTCACCAGTGCATTCTTCTTTCCTTAGAATGTACCAAACTGTTGATTTGGCCACTCCTATTGTTGCTGCTACCTCTCTGATGGATTTGTTTCCTTTTTGAAGCCTTCTAATGGCCTGTTTCACTTGCATAGACAACTCCTTTGAATGCATGATGTAGGTTCACAGCAATGGATTCCCAATGCAAATACCACACTTAGAATCAACTCCAGACCTTTTACCTGCTTAATTGATGAAGAAATGACGAAGGAGTAGCCCACACCTAGCCATGAAACAACTTTAGATTCAATTGTCCAATTACTTTTGGGCCCTTGAAAAAGGGGGGGGTGGCTATTCTTAAGAGCTGTAATTCCCAAACCCTTCCTCCGATTTGGATGTACATACCCTCAAATTAAACCTGAGAGCCCATATCCAGTATTTAATTATAGCGTGAATATGTTTTGGTGAATACCAGAAAAAAATCTAAAATTATGCCTGTGTCCAACTATATATGGACCTAACTGTACATTATTATGGCTTTGTAATCACTATTACATCATAAAATATTTTTAAGATGCAAGCAGTGCAAGGATTGATATGAGCCTCTTGCAATCTCTGTATAGCAGAGCTGGAGTGTGGAAGAAAAAGCAGTATGAAGAGTCAATCAGTTTATATGCTGACAAGAAGAATGCTGATAGGAAGAGAAAACAGAGCAGCAGAGAGATGAGCTCATCAGTGTTGCCTATTATACTTTCACTGTCCAGCCACAGGCTGGAGGAGGTCCAGGACAATTTAGGCTCAGAGGAATTTGATTGAATTATGTTAGCCATTGGACTGAGGGCATCCAGTGTTAGAGAAAAAGTACTGCAGGGGTGTCAGGGCTGGGCTCAGCTCTCCCTTCTCAGAGCAAGCAGCTCAGCTGAGGTTTTATTGCCAGTCTCAGCTTCCACTCTGTATCAGCTGATGACCATATCCTGCCTCATTTAGCCAGCTCTGCTGCTATATAAACTGCCTGGATCAAATCACAGATGCCCTCACCTTGGTCACTGTCTCTGGAGAAATCTCTGCTGTTTTCCTGTGAAAAACTTTGTTGTTTGATGTTCCCTTCTGGTTCCTGGATTCAAGACCCTGCTCAGCTGACTCTCCTCCTGGCTCCTGACCCTGCAAGCCGTTTGTTTGACCTCACTGATCTCTAGACTGCTGTTTCACTGGCTTGCTCTGACTATCCGCTCTGATCACTGAACCCTGGCTATGTTTTGACCACGTTTACTCTGTTTGTCATTTTACCTTTTTTATTAAAAAGTGTGATTTTACTGCACTTCTGTCTTGGTCTGATTTATGGCTCCTTACAGTAGGCCAATGCCATGAATTCAGAAGATGCAGACAATCCACTTTCTGGTAATATTTTTTCCAGTAACAGAGGGTGTACCGCACAATGTATGTATAAATTAAACTAGAATGTGTTTAAATAGCTGCTGCCCCCACATGGACAACCATAAACAGAAGTCAATGAAGAATAGAGTTAAAAGGGGTGGGTATGGCGCTGCTAACCAAATTTAAAAGAGTGCCAATAAGTAATGTGAAAATGGGTTATTTCATTAAATGTGCAAAATCAGCTGTAAAGTGCAAATTAATGTGCAAACTGCAAAAAAACTGCACCAGATGATATTCCTCATACAAATAACTTAAGTAAAACAGTGCAAATAAATTCAACATATAAATGTGCGAACCTCAAATATAAAGTGCAATATAATGTGCAAAAATGACAATTATGTACTTCCCAAATAGTTCATAAATAAATAAATCACCTACTATATTTGTTTTGAACATAGCAATATTAAAGTATATTCAGTTCAAATGAAATTAGTCCCATAAAGTCAGTGTTAGTGCCACAAGTCTCTATTGCAACAAGCAGCTTCTTAGGCAGTGCTTATAGTGACAACAATAGCTGATACAAATGTGCCGTGTATCACTCGTGCTCCCCTATAGTAAATCCACTCCCCGATGCCTCCTTCCTCACGCTGGGGTAATCTCGCTCTGGTAGTGGTATGGTAGAGGGATATTCCGGATCTTATCGTGTCCACTTCTCTGAAATGCCTTCGAACCTTCATGCAGAGACAATGGAAACTTCCATGGTGTGAGACCGTACGGTAATATACACATAAGCAATTGCTTACTTACAGTGGTAATAAGAGAAGTCAGACATATAAGCCAGGAAGTCCGCCGCTCGTTTGCGCTCCACGGACTCAAACTGGAATTTGCGTAATGACGTACTGGCTTTTGTCATACAGACATCATCGGAGGGGACGCCATCTTGCTGCACCCTCCGGTTATTTATAGTAAATGGTAACCCAGCAACCTGAGATCACATGGCAGCCATATTGGTACTCGATCTCGGTCATACAGTACATTCATCATACTTCTCATAGGCAATATACAATGGTTTTAAGCACAATTAAAAATAAATTTCTCGTAAGCTTTATTAAATCTAGTGCCTATTCAAAACAATCAACCACTACCTATCCCACGGCAGTGACCAATGGCTATCATGCCAAAAGATACGTAGGTTAATTAAAACACACTTAATGGGCATAGACAATTTTACAAACAATAACCATTGAATAAAATAACACAAACATATAATATATATATATATATATATATATATATATATATATATATATACAGATATATATATATATAAAAAATATATAGAAAATGTATTTTAATGCCTAAAAACAAGTTTAAAAATATGTATGTAAATAAAAATAGCAGCTGTGCATAATTAGGCCTATAGGGGGAGGAGTTAACCATCTAGGGTGGTCAGAGACTCATATATTAAGAGAAAACGTATATGTATAGAAACATTGTGTTTCTTATACTAAGGAACTTATTTCTTGTGAAAGGGAAATAAAGAATGGAAGGAACAAAGAAACAAAAAGGAGGTAAATAAGAAAAGGCCAATAGGGATCAAAAAAGTCCCATACATTGTTGCTTCAGTAATTTGATATAAAGCAATTCAGATCAATGTCAATATTTAGACCCTCTGTAAACTGGTTAGAATATAAATCCATTTCGTTTTGTTTTTTGAAATCATTATGTTCTTATTTTCACCACGCCAGTGGCATTTCACATCGTCTATCCCATAGAATGTCATAAGGGAAGCATCTCGATTGTGAGCTTCCCTAAAATGTCTTGACAAACTATGTTTATGTACCGTTTCCTGATGTTATTTATATGCCCCTTGATCCTTACAAATAGAGGTCTCGTGGTTCTCCCCACGTACTGATACCGGCAGGGACATTCAATGACATAGGTCACATGGGTGCTGTTACATGTGATATGTTGGTTGATCCTATATTCTCTGCCCATTGTGGTGGAGTTAAAATACTCATTCTTCCTGGGTTGTTTCTTGCTTTTTCTGCAGGGTAAGCATTTTTGGCACCTAAAAAACCCTTCATACTAGGGAATAAGCTGATGTTTTTGGAGGGTCAACTACATTGTGAACTAGTCTATTTCTTAACGTAGGTGCCTTCTAATAAATTAAATTTGGTTTTGAGGGCAACATAGATTTAAGTGTTCTATCTGATTTTAAAATAGGCCAGTATTTCTTTATTATTCCTTCTATCTTCTTATACTTCCTGTTAAAACCTATAAAAAAGCAAACTCTATCTTGTTATGTCCTTTTCTTTTTAAGTTTTGCAGTCCTTTCTTCTTATATCTGTAGCACCCCCATAGTATAGGTTTTTCTAGCAGGGTTTGCTAGGTGAGGTAAAATTTAGTCAGGCCTGAGTGTAAGAGCAGGCCTGAATGTTTTGATCTGGGCTGGAGGAGAGGCTCAGGGAGGATTGACTAGACTTGACAGATGAGGTCACCAGAACCTCCCACTTCTTTCTATAAACCTAGGGAGTGTTTTTGGTCAGAGAGCTGGGGGAAAGGTGGAGCCATCTGAATTATTCTAGGGAGCCCTGACCAATCCCCAAGCAGGATTGGACAGGGGGCAGGCCTCCTTAAATACTCTGAGTCAGCCCAATCTGGGGAGAAGTGTCAGGTGGAAGTCTGGAGATGTAGCAGAGGTACTGTGGAGGCCCCTACCCGGGAGGTTGCCCCAGTCTGGTGAGGGTGACCTTGGGGCCTGGAGGTTCGGGTGCAGCCAGGAAGGTGGTGATTCCTGGAGTCGCACAGGGAACAGGAGAACAGCGGAGGTGCTACACAGTGAGAGACTTTAAAGTGATCCACCAGTTTGGTGAGTGACGGTCCCTGGGAACTGCAAGAGAGAGTGCTGGAGCAGGCTGGGAGAGGAATATTGGACAGTCTGTGGGAGCCTTGGGAGCCAGTTCAGTGAAAGGAGAGTCACTGAGGAAAAGCAGGTCAGTGGGACCTGGAGGAAGGATGGGCTGGGAGTTGTAGTCCATCAAAGGCCCGGCTAGCACTCAAGTTCTTTTGCTACACATTCAGGGGCCTGTGATCCCTGGCCTGTAATGGGTGTTCCGGAGGTTCTGCTGAGAGTAGGCCTTGCCATGTGCTAGCCCCGGTGAAGAGAAAGGGACAGAGAAGCTTAAAAAAATTCCTTTCAAGCTGGAAACTAAGTGCAGTGCTGGAGAGAAGTAATGGAGTGATGATTTACTAAGTTCAGTGCTGGAGAGAGAACTGTAGGAGAAACGGTAAGCAAGTCAAGTGCTGGAGAGTTGTGAGGAGTAACAGTCTGCAATGAAGTGCGCATATACCTGAGTGTATATGGACCTTGTGTACTATAATTCTTTGGGCATCCCACAGTCATCCCTTATCCCCATCCAAAGTAATTCCCCTAAATAAGACAACAAAAACAAGAGCCGGCCTGGTCATTGTCTACAGGTGTGTGAAATATTGTGTGATTGAGGGCAGCTATAAGGTGAACCACTACTACCAGCCACTCTCAAGGGAGCACATGGCTACATAACCTTTATCCATCCATATCTGAATCAAAATCTCTGCTTGTTCATCAAAATCCTTCTCGTGGTTGCAATTCCTTATAATTCTCATCAATTGTCCTTTCGGAACATGGCTTATCCACTTCTCATGGCGGCAGCTCCTGGTCAGAATGTAACCATTCTGATCTGTCTGCTTAAAGAAAGTTCTGGTACATAGCCTATTCCCCTCCTTGAATATTTGTAAGTCTAAGTAGTCAATACTTTCTTGTTTCCAGTCCCCCCCCGAGAAGGTAATCCCATAACGATTGGAATTAATTTCTTCAAAGAACTCTTTCAGCTCTATTTTATTGCTCCTCCAAATCACAATGATGTCATCAATATAGCGTTTATAATAAATGAAATTAGGTCTGTGTCTAGTGTAAATCTGTTCCTCCTCCCATTTGCTCATGAACACATTTGCTACACTGGGGGCATATTTTGCAACTCCTCTTGTTTGGGCATAATAGTCTCCCTTGTACCAAAAATAATTGTTATTCATGGCTAGGTCCAAATCCTATTAGAAATGTAATCTGTTCCTGTTTTAAGCCTGTATGTTTGTGTAGAGCCCATTTGGCTGCTTTTAAGCTATCCTTCTGCACAATATTCATGTACAGGGAGTTAACATCGATGGTGACAAGGAAATCCTCCTCCATTATGTCAATGTCCCTTAATTCTGTGATGAGCTGTTTACTGTCCCTGAGGTATGATCTGCCTTGCGGTACCAATGGCATATGAGCGCAAACAAGTGGCTGACTTCCTGGCTCATATGTCTGACTTCTCTTATTACCACTGTAAGTAAGCGATTGCTTGTGTTTATATTACCGTATGGTCTCACACCATGGAAGTTTCCATTGTCTCTGCATGAGGTTCGAAGGCATTTCAGAGAAGTGGAAGCAATAAGATCCGGAAAATATCCCCCCTACAATACCACTGCCAGAGCGAGATTACCCCAGCGTGGGGACGGCGGTATCGGGGAGTGGATTCACTGGTGGGGAGCACGAGTGATACACAGCACATTGGTATCAGTTATTGTCACTATAAGTACTGCCTAAGAAGCTGCTTGTTGTAATAGAGACTTGTGGTACTAACTCTGACTTTATGGGACTCATTTCATTTGCACTGAATATACTTTAATATTGCTACGTTCAAAACAATTATAGTAGGTGATTTATTTATTTATGAACTTTGGGAAGTACAAAATTATTGTCATTTTTGCACATTATATTGCACTATATATTTGAGGTTCACACATTTATATGTTTAATTTATTTGCACTGTTTTTACTTGTATGAGGAATATCATCTGTTGCAGTTTTTTTGCAGTTTGCACATCAATTTGCACTTTACAGCTGATTTTTGCACATTTAATGAAATAACCCTTATTCACATTAATTTTTGGCACTCTTTTGAATTTGTTTAGCAGTGCCATACCCACCCCTTTTAACTCTATTCAATATTTTTTCCAGATTAGATGAGCAGGATCATCACATGGATCAGTTTGCCATGGTGTTACAGACGCTACTGAATCGCACTGCTCACCTGGTTCCTCCTAGGGTAGCCGTTACGGCACAACCTGTGTTGCAGGTCACTCCTTCCTGCTGAGTCTCTGTGCAGGCACCCGCCTCAAATATTACCTCTATAAGGGGTATGTCTAGTTTCTCTCTGCTTCCCCAGCAATTTGGGGGCGATCCAGTTCATTGCAGAGGGTTTCTCAACCAGATTGGGATATACTTTGAGATGTTGCCCCAGGCGTTCCCCACGGACAGAAGCAAAGTAGGCTTCATGATTTCTTTGCTTTCTGACAGAGCCTTGGCTAGGGCAAACCCTCTATGGGAGACACAAAAACCTGTTGTCCAGAGTTACCCAGAGTTTGTGGCCTCCTTTAAAAGGGTATTTGAAGTCCCCACACGCTCCACTACAGCTGCCAAAAGCCTCATGTCCATCAAGCAGGGTACGAGAACAGTTGTCAGTTACAGAGGTTGCTATGAACAATGAGGCTCACATGGCTGCTTTTTCTCATGGTTGCTTGGATAACATCAAAGATGACATAGCAGCCCGAGACATTCCTACTGAGCTGGAGAGGTTGATCATGTTTGCTATTCTCATTCTCGCTTGCGGAAGCCTCCTGTACGTTTTGCTCCGAGCTTTGTAGTCCCACCCATGCCTCCCTCACCTCCCATACCTCCTGGTTCTGAGCTTGTCAGTGAAGTAGAACCCATGAAGTTGGGCTTAACACATCTCTCTGAGGATGAGAGAACCTTTAGGAGAAGGGAGATTGTGCATTTATTGTGGCCAGGCAGGTCAATTTTTAAAGTCTTGTCCTACCCGTCTGGGAAATGCCTGCACCTAAGGTCCTGTAGGGGACAGACCTTAGGTGGTGTTGTTACATCCCCAGTTATCCAGAAGGATAAGCCCCTGGTTCCGGTTGCCCTTTTTTGGTCTGAGTCGTCCATCGAGATACAGGCTCGAATAGACTCTGGGGCTGCAGGCCTGTTCATAGAGAGTGCCTTTGTGTTTAAGCACTCGATTCTGCTGCAGCTTCAGGCTACTACACTTGCCATTGAGGCTATTGATGGGAGACCTCTACAGCCTTCCCAGGTGACTCATGAGACTGCTCCATTGCCCTGCACCATGAGATAATGCAATTGCAAGTAATTTCCTCTCTTCATTTTCCGGTGGTTATTGATTATCCTTGGTTAGAGAGGCACAACCCCTCTTTTGATTGGCTTTGTGCTGAGGTTCTTTCCTGGTCACCACAATGCAGTAAGACATGTTTTCAAAAAGTGACTAAGGTCTAGTGTACCTCTTAACTCTCCTCCCTGCTGGAGGAATACCGCTAATTTCGTGATTTTTTTTGTAAAGGTCAAGCCGGTAGTTTGCCTCCACACCAGTCGTATTATTGCTCAATTGACATTCAACCTGGTGCCATACCCCCTCGTGGCTGGGTTTACCCTTTGCCTGTCTCTGAGGATAAAGCCATGGAGGAGTATATCACAGACACACTTTCTAGAGGGGTCATCTGTCCTGGAGAGTCTCCATACTGCTGTGCTCCAGACTTAACATTCTCCCAAGGCTGCTGGTTACGTAGGGAAGAATCAACTAATTTGGGCTATTTACCAACAGTTCTGTTGGCCTAGTCCCCACGCTGATGTAGCTGCCTTTGTAGCAGCCTGTGTGCTGAGAACAAAACACCACAACATCTTACAGTCGGTCTTCTACAACCCAAACCCAATGGAGAGTGGCCTTGGACCCACCAGTCTTTGGATTTTATTGTGGAGTTACCTAACTCTCAGGGTAACACGGTTATCCTTATGGTGGTTGACCGATTCTCAAAGATGTCACATTGTATCCCACTTAAGAAGTTACCCACGTCTAAGGAACTGGCATCCATTTTTGCTCAGTTTGTGTCCAGGTTTTGGCAAACCTTTTGTGCACAGTTGGAAATTTGGCTTTTCTTCTCTTCTGCGTATCACCCGCAGTCCAATAGGGCAGCAGAATGAGCCAACCGGTCCTTGGAACAGTTTTTACGTTGCTATATTTCTGACCACCATAACAACTGGTCTGACCTGTTACCTTGGGCAGAGTTTGGTCGTACTCAGGAGGAGTAGTAGAATGTGTTTTGGGGTGTGATTTGTGGTATGCATATGCTGGGTGTGAGAAAAAACAATTCTGTGAAGAAAAAAAATATCTTCATATTGCAAAGAATTGTGGGAAAAAATTACAACTTCAAAAAATTCACCATGCCTTTTACTAAATACCTTGGAATGTCTACTTTCCAAAAAGGGGTCATTTGGGGGGTATTTGTACTTTCCTGGCTTGTTAGGGTCTCAAGAAATTAGATGTCAGTACATCAGGTGTGATCAATATTCAGTGATTGGCACCATAGCTTGTAGACTCTATAACCGTCACAAAGACCTAATAATATACAATATTTTTTTTTTACCAAAGATATGTAGCAGTATAAATTTTGGTCAAAATTTATGAAGAAAAATTACTAATTTGCAAAATTTTATAACAGAAATGAAGAAAAATTCATTTTTTTAAGACAATATTTTAAAACGTTTAATCATTAAAAAGAAGTATTTAAAACTGGTTTTAAATATGACGATGTATAGAAACCATTTTTTTTTTATAACATATAATAATCCAGAAACACTGCCAATATCTCAGATGTTCGATACCACGGTTAGTGACTTATAACTAGTGTGGACTACATGACTGTAGATTAAAGAACTCTGGGATTGTTCGGTCCTTTCATGTTTATGGGGGGTTTACTGGGGAAAAACCTTTCATCTGTAAGGTTCCATAAATCATTTTCCGTACCACTTAAAAAACTTCAACATTAAAAAAGGGTGTTAAGAAAC